>JAKWIY010003058.1:56320357-56508921 GCA_027704805.1 Solanum corneliomulleri
CATTAGGCTTCACTCCAGCATCCAACATTTCCTGCAATAATGCTAGAGCTTCAGTTGATCTGTGGCTCTGAACATACCCTGAGACCATTGCATTCCAGGTAACCAAATCTGGAGTCAACCCCTCTTCACTCATTTTTGAGAGTAACATAAAAGCTGTGTCACAGTCTCCTCTCCTAGCATATCCAGCGATCATTACATTCCATGTAAAATCATTAGGCTTTATGCCTTCTAACCTCATTTTTTCAAACAAAATAAAGGATTCTTCAATTTTCCCCACGTTAGCATATGAATATATCATTGATGTCCAGGATACAATATCTCTCTCGACCATTACATTAAAAACTAAACGAGCATATTCCGTACTGCCACATTTGCCATACATATTAATAAAGGCATTGGCAACCGATAGCTCTGACTCAAATCCCATTCTATATATCATACTCTGCACTTCCTTTCCTTTGTTCAGATCCATTAGACCAACACATACTTTTAACACTACAGCAAATGTGTACTTGTTCGGAATAGTTCTTGATTGTTGAAGAAGAGAGAAGTACCCAATGGATTTCTCAGGGTAGCCATGGAATGCTAAAGCTGAAATCATCCAATTAAATGCAAAAATATTCAGGTTTGTTGTTCTTTGGAACACAAGCTCAGCAGAACCTAGATCCCCGCAACTTGCATAGGCACCGATGAGCTTTGAATTCAATGACAAAGCATTCATGTCAGTGTGTGATGTTAACATTAATGCATGAATTTGCTTGCACGGTTGCAGCAACTTCTCTTCCAAGCATTTTTGTAGTAACAAGCCAAAACCGCTTACAGACAGGTTGATTGGGGATAAGAGGTACAATTTCATGTCCAAAAGGAAGTCCCAAATGGAAACACTCACATGTGTTGATTTTCGATATTTTACTGGAATCTGCATATGTAAGACTGTAAAATAACATAGTCAAATACAATAGAACCCAATTCAAAACCCAAAAGCGCAACCTTTAACATCAATCTTGTTCATACAAACGCGAACACGAGATGATCAAATCCCCATTCCTAACCACAAAAAGATATAAAAAAAATTCAAAAATGAGTTCTTTATCATCCTGCAAAGATCTGGAGAGAGAGCAAGTCAGTCCTACTGATTCAAGAGTACTGAATCAAAAAATCTAACTCTTGCAGACAAAGCCACAGAAGCCTCAATTTCTACATCTGGTAAACATTACTCCATTTGTAAACTGAAGACTCACTGTAAGACAGACACAGATTGCTAATTAACCAGTAACAGTACCCTACATCCCCATCAGAAGCAAAATCAAGAAAGCAATACACCCTTTACACTCTATTAGAAGGATTTGAGTTAAACGAATCACTTTACAGTCACAAATGAGATCTCATTGAACATCAACACAAACATGCAAATCCAAACTAACAAAAGAAAAATTAGATCCATATACTTTTCTTGTGACATAGTAATCTTTAATTACCTATACTTTGTTACTACTTATTTATCCTTTTTTTGTGTGTAAAAATACTTTAAGGATATTGAAGTCATTATAATTAAAAAAAAAGTTTATCATCTACTTCTGCAAAGTATTTCTTATAGTATAATTTTTGAACCTATTAATCAATTGAACTATCCAAATATACAAAGCTAGGTGACATCTCTTTGGGCCAAAAATACTGGGTTTTTTTTTTTTTTTAAGAAAAAGAAAGAAGTTCTCATTAATTTTTAGTTTATCTTAATTTAGAAGTCTAAAATGCGTACAAATTAAAGACTCACGTGCTGAAGCACAAATCGAGATATCGATAAAACAAGAAGAAAGTTTACCATAAAAATTCTCTTCTTTTATTGAAAAATTCAGTCTATACAGCCTCTAATTTCAATGAAAATATTGTCTTTGTGAATTAAAGTATATATACACACTTTAATTCACAGTAAATACTGCTAAGCATAAATTTTGACATTGCTGGATAGTGAGAAAAACAGCATTTCTCTACTTTTTATAGCAGAAGATGGTATGTTGTAATTTGAAGCTGAGGTTGAAGAGCCTTTCTGGTACACATAAGAAGCAATTGTTAAACTAGGTTACCACTATTATCGACTTAAAAGCTTAGTTCGATCCTCGTTTAGCACATTCTTCAGCTCGTGTTAGTGCGTCAGTTATCACATCTATTGTCCAATCCTTGACATCTTCCTGCATATAAGCAATCAATGAAACAACATAGTCATTCCATTGTTGTCATGCAGCTGAACCAGGAAGATTATTGAGGGAAATAGTTAAGGTATCAGAACAAGAAAGCATAAATGGTACCACTTTATAAGATAACTAAGACGTTTAAGACACGATGATCTTGCATGATCTCAGGAACAACTTTCCAAATAAAACATACGAAAAGAATTGCACTGCTCCTAACCCAACAGAATCCTGAAACCAAAACTCAAGTAGAGAAAGTTCGAAGACTATGTCGTACTCCCATAGTCCCATTTTCTACAGGCTTCTTCCGTTATTTGGATAGACAATTTCTTTCAAACTAATTTGTAATATTAGCTAACAGTTCCCCATTGGCCGTCATATAGCTGGTCGCCTTTAGACGATCGACTACTTCCAACATAGATATTCATCATTTTTACGCTTCTGCCTAAATTTGAGAAGAGCTGATCTTGAACCATTCCAATCACATATTATGCGAGGGTTGGAGACATTAAACGTGTCAATATTAGGAAATTGTGAATATGACAAACTAAAAGGAAGATCTGAACATCGAGGATAAAAAGTAGAAATGAAAGAAGCAATTCATCATATGGGAGAAAACACTCAAGGTCAGGTCAAAAACAGCAAACTGGTTTCGGAAAGAAAATCGAACCCGATAGGATGTGAAATAGAAGATGAAGCAGGGGACTTGATTGACCTTGATAGAGAGATCGCGGTAGGAACGTTGTGGGAGAAAGACCCATGAGCCTGTGATGAAACTCTGCCGAAGATGATGGATGCCATGTAAGACACAAATCATGGCTTCCGGTGCCAGGGTTTTGGGGTTGGGGTTGCTGGAGACTGGGAAGCCTTTCTAAGAGGGACGTGAGACTTGAAACTTGTCAGTACACTCCTGTCAGTGAACCAGATTTGCAACTTCCTCACTTTCTTTTTGGCATTAAAATAGGGAATAACTGTTTAACAGTCCGGGGACCCAAACCTTCGGCTCTGACATCATTAAAGGAAAGAAGAATGAATTTCTTGATTTCTCAAGCATGTTGAGATTTAAATAAGCATTTACAAGTAATACAGAAAAAGGAAAGAAACTATTTCTTGTTCCTAATTACACAATTACAGGGACTCCGAATCTTTCCCATATTACAAGGTACCTATTCTTGCAATATTTAATATTGACGTTCTTAACTGGAAAGAAGGAAAAGGAAGAAACTTTAGGGCATCGAAATCGAATGAGGCAAGTTCAATTTAGAAAGAAAACTCAGGACAAAGTTTCCTCATGTCGGTCCATGAGAACAAGAACACAAAATCCACAAAAAAGGCAATTTCTTTTTTTTGATAACCGTAGTGTCCGGATCAATTTGGTCACACCTCAATAATTGCATGAGGTACTTACTTCCTCCCACCAAGACAAGTAACGGGTAACTCTATCCACCAAGGGTTGGACAAATGTGAAGAAACCACCTAGTGTTATTTTTGCCTCTACTAGGATTTTAAACTTGAGACCTCATGGTTCTCAACCACTTCGTTGACACTAAGACATGCCCTTGGCACCCAAGTAATGGGATGCAAATACCAAGAACTCCAATTTTTGTTTTTTCCTCTTTCAAAGGAAATGGGATGTCAAATACCAAGAAGTTCAATTTTGAATAAGTTCAAACTTGACTGTGCTTGATTTCATGTTAAATGCATGATACTACGTGTGGATGATTGTTGAAAATTACCCAACTTTGAAATAATATTTGTCAAAGTAATTATTTTTAGGCTTCCTATTCGTTGAATAGCACAAAGTACATTTTTTACACATGTTTAACCATTTTTTACACAAATTTGTTGATAATCAACCCTTTTTATAAAAATATGAGAATTTTATCAATTATCGTTCCGTTAATTTCAATTATCACTAATTTTCACTAAAATGTTATTTCAAAAAGTTCACTATTTATGGGGCCACAAATTTTTGGAGGTCTAAAGCAAAAGCTTCATTGATTTCCGTCTTGAGCCATTCTTGTCCCTTAGATGGTGACACTTAGAAAAATTCTTCCGTACACCACTGCCTCCACACCCTCCTATCTAAGGTCATGTCTTTGGTAACCTGAAGTCGTGTCATCTTCTGCCTAATCACCTGTCCCCAATGCATCTTCGGCCTAACTCTACCTCTCCTCTTACCAACTATAAACTACACGAGGACTTGAAGATTTAGTTAAAATTTTATCTGGATCCCTTGGATTTATCTATGGAAAGACCTTATGATAGCTCTATTACAATTAGCAAGAGACCTTACAAAAGCACTAATGTGGTTTCAGATTTTGACCTTGTCATAAATATCAGTGTAAGTCCATATTCACAATAACAATGACAAAGGGCTTCACCTCTAAATTCACTGGTAGAAGCAGATAATAGGGCAACAGAGGAATAATGGGGTTACGACAAACACGGATAAGGTCTAGATGGGTTGGAGTAAAATTAAGAAGCCACTAGGAAATATCGGGAGGGAGCAGATACCACGATAAAAGAAGGATTTGATGCAGGCATGAACCATTGAAAATGTTGCGTCAGTAACGACTATGACTAGTCAAGAGTAAGCTGTTTGCAGAAGGAGATGGAGGAGAAGTACTGATAGGATCCTGAAAGGTAGTGCAAATGATAAATGGAAGGTATACAACTAACAGGAATTTAGGGGCGACTATGGGATTAAAACATAAAGTGAAACAAGAATCTTATAATAGTGTGTCTCGTCTAAATATCCGTCCATACTAGTTAGTAGTCATAGTATTGCTCCTATAGTTTCTTGTCCTTTGATTCTGTTACTATTTGTACTTCCATTTTTTTTGGACTGCTTTGGACGGTTGTTCCTTGAGCCAAGGGTCTATTGATAGCAACCACACTACCTCTTAGGTAGGGGTAAGGTCTGCGCAAACTCTACCTTCCCTTGACTCCAATGAGTGGATTACACTCCAATGAATCACAAGATTTCATTTTATTTTTTTATGTTTATGAAGTGAGATTTCATTAAGGAATCTAGTAGAAGTAATGATACAAAAAGTGGGGGATTTGTCAGCTCAGTAAGAACAAAGAACTTAGGGGTCGTTTGGTTTGAATTCAAGTTATGATGGGATTATTTTTTTTTTGATTGTTTGGTTTATTGCATTCAAAATAAATAAATTTTAAGAATAATTTATTTGTTTACAAAAATATCCTTCATAAATGTAAAAAATGATGTAACAAAAGGGTTGAAAGAGACATTTTTGTCATTTACTTATTTTATTTCGGGATTACTATACCACCCAAAGGGAGAGATAACTTATCCGGGTACTAATTTTAATCCCGGGATAAGTTATTTCGGACTTGTCAACCAAACAACATATTAAGTGATACTATAATTTAATCCCAGGATTATTTGATATTATCCTTCCCACCAAACGACCCCTTACAGAGCTAAGGAGCTGACAAAATCCAGGTAATAATCTAAGTTATTTACAGGGGAAATATTGGCCCAACTAAAAAAGCTAACCAAGGACTAGCCTTAAGCTTACAAATTGGAATTAAAACTCCATCAAAATATCTACTGTTTCTTTCATTCCAAATAACCCAAAAAATACAAGCTAGGGTCATGAATCATGATCCAGATTTTCCTGATAGATTTCTAACTTCCATAGAGCTCCAACTAGTGTAGGTATCTCTGATATTAAAGGGGCATGGACAAGCTTATACCAA
Organism: Solanum corneliomulleri; assembly: GCA_027704805.1. Classification (NCBI taxonomy): domain Eukaryota; kingdom Viridiplantae; phylum Streptophyta; class Magnoliopsida; order Solanales; family Solanaceae; genus Solanum; species Solanum corneliomulleri. The sequence goes on from JAKWIY010003058.1 coordinate 56,326,276, forward strand.
AAAGTGCTAGATCTCATAAGATTTCATTTTCTTGAAACAATAACTTAGATGATAGGTTTGCAGCTAATGAAAAGAAGAGAAATGGATTAAATTTGTTTTACATCGCCCAAAAAGTCATGGGAAAAGATTAGTTTTGACTGCCAGGAGATCGTCATTGTAGTTGCAGGAATAGTGGACAAACACTCGTGCTGCCAGAATAACTCCTGAAGAAAATGGTCACCAAAAAGGCGTGTGGCGTTGCTGGAAAGATGTGCAGATCCACCATAAAAGTCACGGAAAAAATGTGAGGTGTCACTGAAAAGGTTTCCAGAAACACGTTGATGCTACATAACGATCACCAAGATTAGGCCCGGTGCCATCACAACAATCACTGACATTAGCCATGATATTACGAAACGGCACGGTAAATAAGAGTAATGCCCATCGGAAAGAGGGTTTTAGATTCTACTAAGATCATACAAGATTTTGATAGCATGTGAGGAACTAAGAGGAGAGAAAATATGTATTAACTACTTTCCGATAATTAATACAATACACACTTACTTTAGGTGAAAAACAAAAGATCTTGCATCTAACCCATTCGAAAAGTAGAATATCACTAGTATAGAAACTTGACTAGCTATCTAACACCACCTTAATTTTGCACTAAGGTGGGCATGCCTAGTTCTAGGCCAACAGGCAAACAATGTGACCATACAGATAAACCTCTAGACCCTACAACATCATTTGTCATTATTGATATTCTGCTAAAAAGCATTCCCACTAGTAGCCTAAATGTCTTACAACTATAGGAAGCTTTCTAACCCACTTTGTTTGTTCTCTAGAATGTTAGCAGGAAAAATACCTATCACCAGATAAATGAAAGGTTAAAGAAGTATGCATTTACCATCTTCAAAGGCTCCCCTGTCCTAAGCTTTGCATTTGGACGTGCTAGTTTAGATTCAAACGGAGTTCTTGGTCGCACTTCCTGAACTGATTCCCATTCCTCGCGGGTAAGCATCCTAACTGTTCCTTGACCAGCAGGCGCATTCTTTATTTTTCGCTCAATCATATCTTGCGACTTTGAGTCATCATACTGCATGCAAACACAACTGTAACTTATAAGCTACTCAGCTGATTTATAGATTGTAAAACATACAAGCAAGTTTACTACACCAAAGAATTGAAAATATCTTAGTGTTCACCCCAAGTCCAACACATCCCTACCTGTAGAATAAACTTTTAAAAGTAGCGACTCGATGCAATAAACCTAGGCTTGTATGGGGAGACTTCAACGCTCTTCTACAAAGTCAAGATAGATTGTATGGTGCCCCAGTAACAAGAGATGAATGTGTGCAAGACCTATTATTAAATGAGGTGATGTGGAAAGGAGAATTTTGTTCATGGTCAAACAGACAACTTGGATCAGCTAGAATATTTAGTACTGGACAGGACAATGGGGAATGATGAAAGGATACTATAGTATGGCCAAATGGTGCTGGACTACAGATTGCCACACATTTCAGATCACACACCTATGGTCCTGGAGATGAAAATGACTACACTCAGCATTAAAGCTCTATTCAGGTTCTTTATTGTGTAAAGAAGTTGGACTGGTAGGTTCCAAGATAGAAAACTTAGATGTGTTTGGCAAAAGTTGAAGGAGTTGAAACCTCATCTTACCCAGTTGAACAATACAAATTACATAGAAGATCCATCACCTCAGGAATACATTACAACTCTACGCAGCTGAAACTCTCTTCACAGTATACCGATGCTATAGCAGTGGAAGAAAAGGATCTTTGATCCAACTAGAGAAATGGAGCAATATAAAGGAGAGCTTCCAAAAAAAAATCCAGATCTATGTGGATTAAATTGGGGGACTCAAATACTAAGTATTTTGCAGCAATAATGAAAGAAAGACACTACAAGAAACAGATTATCAAGCTTACTTCAGCAAATGGAGAAAAGATTTGTGGATCGGGATGAAATTCAAAATGAGATTATAACATTTCACAAGTCTTTAATGGTAACTGCTCAAGTAAGCAACTGCAGTCAGTGAGAGTATTTTGAAGCAGGGGCCAACACTGAATCAATCTCAACAAATGGCCTTGTGTGTAGAGGTTACTGAGATGGAAGCTTATGATGGACTATGTTCTGTTGGTGATGATAAGGCTCCAGGAGTTGATGGCTACAATGCTATGTTCTTCAAAAAACCTTGCCTGTGATTAAACAGGGGCAGCAGTTAAGGAGTTCTTTCTTACTGGAAAGTTACACAAAGCAGTGACTAGTATTGCAGTTACACTGTTACCCAAAGTTCCCAATCCCTCCAATATGAGGGAGTATAGGCCCATAGCATGTTGTACAGTTCTATACAAACTCATAGAAAAAATGTTGGCGAATAGAATCCACCAAGTGATAGCAACTGTGATCTCAGAAACACAACCTGGATTTGTACCCAGGAGAAAAGTAGCAGATAACATTATTCTTGCACATGAACTAGTCAAGGCCTATAACAGGAAGAATATCTCACCAGATGTATGATGAAGGTGGATATCCAAAAAGCATATGATATTATTGATTGGAAATATTTAGAACAAATGATGTCAACATTGGGGTTTCCTCTCAAGTTCATAGGCTGGGTGATGCAATGTGTAACTACTGTCTCCTACTCTTTCTTGATCAATGGGAACTAACAAAACCTTTTGAGGCAGCTCGAGGACTACGGCAAGGGATCCAATGTCCCCCTTTTTGTTTGCTATGTTCATGGAATATCTAAGTAGGAACTTGAATGACTAATCCAATCACAAGATATTCAAATACCACCCTATGTGCAGTAGGCTTAAGAATACACCTTTAAGCTTTGCAGATGACCTCCTCATGTTTACAAGAGGTGACCAAATATCAGTTCAACTACTCCACGTCAAGTTCACTGTGTTCACAGCAGCTTCCGGATTGGAAGCTAACTTGTCTAAAAGTGCTATATATTTTGGAGGAGTATTTGGTACTGTAATGTCTCACATCCAACAAACTCTGGGATACAGTCGTGGGGCCTTACCTTTTCGATACCTTGGTATACCTTTGTCCACTAAGAAACTCAATCTTATTCAGTGCCAGCCATTGATTGATCAAATAGTAGCAAAAATATCTTCCTGGACAGATAAAAAAGTATCCTATGCAGGGAGAGTTCAGCTTGTTAAGACAGTGATTTTTTGGGATTCAAGCATACTGGACACAACATTTTATGATACCAACTAAGGTGATGAAAGCAATCCAATCCTACAGTAGGAGTTTTAAATGGTCTGGAGTCAACAGCATAACTAAGAAGGCCCTAGTCTCTGAGGAGAAGATGTGTACACCAAAGGTGGCTGGAGGATTAAACTTGGTGAATCTAAAGGTATGGAACAAAGCAGCAGTTCTAAAGATGTGTTGGGATATAGAGAAGAAGCAGGATAGACTTTGGATCAAATGCATACACAGTTATTACATCAAAGGCCAAAATATGGAAGCTCTCTGGGTTCCTGCTCAAGCTTGTTGAATAGTTAGAAAAGTTCTTGGAGCAAAGTATCACCTACATGTGCTGCATCATGGTATTGATGGCAAGAGAAGCAAGATAAGGCAAGCCTATAATCAAATGCTAGGTGATTACCCAAAAGGTTGATTGGAGAGGTCTCATATGCCGTAACTTCGCAAGACCTAAAGCCATTTTTATCTTATGGCTGCAAATCCAGAACAGACTTCGTACAACAGATAGGTTGCTGAAATGGAGAATGCAAGTAGATCCTAAATGTGTTATGTGTAAGCAGGAAGATGGAGCAAGAGACCACTTATTTTTTGAGTGTGCATTTGCCAACTCCTTATGGAGAAGATTACTTTAATGGACTACTATCAGCCATCCTCCAAGCATTACTTGGAATGCAATGCAACAATGAATCATCCAGAAGACTAAGGGAAAAAGCCACCAGGCCCAGCTACTACAACTAGTATACACAGAAATTATTCATGCCATCTGGAAGGAGAGGAAAAATAGAGTTTTTGAGAAGACAGAGACTACAATGGAGGATATTGCTTGTAAAATTGCTTGTTTTTGTTGTTTTAGAGCTACTGCCGAGCCAGGTTTTAATTCTCTAAGTTTGTAAGCAGACTGCAGATTTTGTGATAACCAGTCGAGTAGGACTGGTTTAGCTTTGTGAGTACCTACTTTGGTGGGAAAAAAATCCTAATTACCAAAAAAAAAAAAAAACTTTAAAAAGTACCTATGATGGAGACTTTGGGGTTTGTATATTAAATTCCATCAACCTCCTCAATGAATATCAACAAGATTCAACTTTAGTTCCTTTAACATTATTGAATGTAAATTGAAATAAGTGTCATTAATTCAAACCAAGAAAAACGATGGTATTCTACAGTCTATAAGCAGTTCTATATCGAGATACCATTTCTTTGGTACATTACAACACTAAAGTTGTTCTCCTATTAAGATTATGAATATTAATGAACCATCATGTCACTACACCTAAGAAGCATCATTTAAACCTTCTCAAGTATCAATTTCCCAAGCTTCTCTTCTACTTACCATAACAATCCACCAAAATCACAACCAATAAATGAATATATTGATTAGGGGTTTGTCCAATTTTAAAATCATTCAAATTTCATCCAAATATTAAATAGGACTTTATATAAACTGCAATGGAGCATCATACCATCATGAGGAACTTTGCAAAAAGTGCAGTGCCAACAACAGTGAGTATCATGGGCATAGTAGCAGTATCAAGGAATGATCTTGAATCAGGAACCTGAACAAATAACTGATTCTTCCGAGGATCTTTTCGTTTCCTCTTTACCTTCAATTCAACAACCTTCCTCTTCAACGTCTCGCTAGGGCCATATTCACGAGACAATGTGTGAACTTGTCTATAGAATTTGTGAATACCCAGCATGATTTACTGAAAAAAAGAATCAATTATCAACTGGGTAACGTAGATAGTGCATCTAACAATTGAGTAGAAGAGAGAATTTGGACAATATGAAATGAGGGTTTTAGGGTTTTTGATTGCCGAAACAGTACAGCAGTAATTAAACAGATTTTCGTTAGTATCTGAAAAAAATTATATTCTCTACTAGTGGAGGTAGGCCGGGCATTGCCCGGGCCAATGTGAAAAATCTATTTGAAGCATAATACATAAATGTGTTCTTTAACTTAGCCTTCTTTGCCATTATTTTATTATACATGGTATATATATTGGCAGCAACAATCTTGTGCATAAAAAGTATTGATCAGTACAAGGTAGACAGGGTTTGTGAGCTATTGCATAGGAGCGGGGTTTTTACCCTGTGCGCACCCAAAGAGTAGAGGCTGCGGGTTTCCCTTGCCATAAAAAAAAATAAAACAAGGTAGACAGTATTTAGATAATGAAAAGCAACACATAAAGAACACCCTTTTTTTTTAACAACCATAACACAAAGATATCAGATTAATAATGTTCACTTCTGAGATAGCTTCTTTTGTCTTTAATTGTTCAGTCTTTTCAGCAGTCACGCGAGCTTGATTTTCAAATAGCTTAGAGGTTCTGTATTAGAATAACTTACCATATAGTGTGTGTAGGAGATCAAAGGATTCTGTTGTTTGCTGATTGATGTATGTGGTGGGAGTCGTAGTTGAGTATATCTTCTGTAACAAGAATTTTGTATCATCAAAAGCGGCAAAATGAAAAATCACTCGAACAATCCAACTCTTTGTGCATGTTATGAATCATTTGTTCCAAGTGAGACATTATATAATATTTTGTCAATTCTACACTGATGATTGCTTTCAGCTGGATGGAACCAGTCTACTTAACATACCATAATTACATTCATAAACTTCATAGGGACAACATAAAATCATGATTACGATTTTAATCATGTTGACGTGAGTTTCTTTTTCTGCAAGTTTTTGGAATGTTAAGTTTAAAAAAAAATCAGCTCACTTGACTGAAAGGAGAGGGATGAGTAGTCGTTTTTCAGTAACGTGAGAGCTGAATGTTATCATCAGCACTATCACTGTTTTCTGAAGGAAATCAGAAATATTAGGAAATGTCAGGATTCCAGTAAGCAAGTAAATACTGTAGAAGGCTAAAAGATCATTGTGAATCAAAAGAAGTTTTCCGTAGGCTAAAACAAATAAATACATTAGAATAGACATGGACGGAGGACTGTAGACTTACACTTACTATAAAAGAAGATAAACGAAGATATGAATTGCCTACATTTAGGCATCGCCAACCCATCATTCTTTAACAATAAGTTAAAACTTCATGCACCTTCCTTTACAGAGAGAAGAACAATTACGGGGGAAAAATTCAAACTAATCCTCACCAAGAATCTCTTTATTGCACTACACAAGGACACCAAATAAAGAGAACATAGTAAGGTGCAATTGGTGCAGCCAGCAAAAGAAGAAGAAAAAAACTACCAGAAGTTTTAATATCAGCAATAGCGCAAGATCAGTATAACAAAGTTGTAAAACCCAAAGAAATACTGCCAAGTAAACCTGAATTTGGATCAAATTTACAAAAATGCTAATGCAAATCTGCAACATTATTACACATATAGTCAAACTTTCTTTGACCACTGTCTTTTTACAAATGTTAGGCTCATCTCACATGTTCAATTTGACAAAATATGTTTCAATACGTCTAATTCTAGTATTTGGAACACAACCTGAAACAAATATTCCATCCCAGAGTAGATAAAGACAAGGTAAACCACCACAGAAAAAAAATTCACTGAACTTGGGCACAAAAAACAACTCCAAATTTTCTAATCATGGGATTACTTTACCTCTATCTTTGTACCTTTGTGGAGTAGAAAGGTTGTTTCTTCGATAGACCTTCAGGTCAAAAGAAATATTTTTAAAGCAGAACTATTGCAAGAGAAGTGTATAAAAAATAGCGAGATAAAAAGCTTATGAAACAACCGATAGTGTATACTACACAAATAAAAGAGGTTGTAACCCGGAATCCAAGTCCTCCAGTTCACATTTTTCATTACAGAGAGGAGGAAGTATTTAGAAATAATTATACAACTATGCCATAAATCTCAGAACACTACCGTGGGAACTAATACGCTTTTTCCACCTTGCAACTCCATGCCTTGATAGTTTCCCTGGTAGAAGCAGGTCATAGCTATATGGTGTCCCAATTTTCTCTACATGCTCAACAAGCCAACCGGAAAGCACAACGAACAGCAACTATCTTACCCAAGAAAAATGTCAAATACTATATTTGCTACTTCTCTAGTTAATTCACTCCCCCACGAGCTCCGTTCTCCCTCCACCAAAACAAAACTAAAAAAATTTATAAACACATGCTCCTGCAGAAATTGGAGAGAGATTATGGCACTGAAAAAAATATATTGCTCTACTGCTCATGATAGAAGTTTAAGACACTAAATCCCTTCCTTCAATGGTTATTTTGCATCTGCAACTTTGCAGAACCATAACTATTAACCAAAACCTTGACACCTATGCATGTCTTGACTATTAATATGAACTTGGCAGTGGTTTGCTTGAGAATCTTTACTGACATCTACATACTATACTAAAATACATGAAATGGTAAATTCACTAACTATTGGGTAGTAATACAACAGTGTATGATTTATCCACATCTACACAAAGAAATGGAAATAATCAATTGAGACTTGTCCTACATGAAAATATGAGAAGTTCACCTTCTGGGTGTGCTTCTATAAATGTAACTTCTTTTTATATGAGGTATTGATGGTGCTGTTTGGACCAACTTGCACACACCTCGACTATTTCATCAAGTATTATTACCTCCTGCCAGCATAGTAAAAACAAAAGACACTCTAACTTTATTGAGTATCAATTCAACATTGTAGAACTATTTTGTATCTATATTATACCAAGAATTCTTTGACATGAATACTGCCCTCGAGAATGTGTACAAGGTCTTTGGTTAAAAGTGGTGACCTGAAATTGTAATTCAAAAGGTTCTGCTTAGCATAACGAACTCATATCTTCACATCAAGAAGATCCTGTCTTCTTTCTAGGTAAAAGCCAAAAGATAATGCTTTAGTCTCAGGTGTTTTAACTTTCAAGAAATACAATAATCCATCTCACCAAAACAAAAAGAAAAACTTAATAGTAGCAATTACAACTGCAAACAAAAATCAAGCAGAAAAAGGTCAGCACAACATTTAAGTTGTCCATCTCGTAAAATCAAACAAAGGAAATGCTTACAAGCAGCCTATCACCATATCATTAATTCAAATCCAGGGAAAAAACAACTAATAAAAAAAAACGGAAAAAACAGGGGAAACTTACCTGTAAACTGGGCAAGAAAGAGCAGTATAGTTTATGGAGAAAAGACTCTTCTTGAAGACGTGAGGGCATTATAAAGAGATAGTTCAACTTTTTATTTAACAAATTACAAAAGGCAACAACAGATAAAAATATGTAAATGCCAAAAATATTCAGATTTAGCTCAAGTTCTTTTGACTTTTAAATAAAGTACAGCCTGATAAATCATTATTGTACAAGAATAATAATACTAAAAATAACTGAAAACCCTAAAATGCCCCTAACCCTAGAGTAAACAAATACAGCTCCATTGTTAAAAAAAAAAGGTTCATTCTTTAATATACTCCGGGGTGTCAGAAGTGTAATTTACACCTTCTTTTTTCTCAACAAAGCGCATTAGGTTTCAGACCAAGGAGCTTGATTGCGTTGCACATGGCGGCACGGCAGAGAATGGTGACGGGCGAAGGAGGCAATGAATTAACGAAGAAAAGTGTAAGGATATATGTTGGTGGTTTAGGCGAAAGTGTGACGGCTGAGGATTTGAAGAAGACATTCTCAACACCACAACTCGGAAAAGTGGAATCTATGGACATCGTTCGAACCAAAGGCCGCAGCTTTGCTTACTTGGATTTACTTCCTTCTTCCGACAAATCCCTACCCAAACTTTTCAGCACGGTATAAACTATAAAGTTTTCCGTATCTCACTTTAATTGTGCGTGCGTACTATGCTAAATTGTCTGTTTTCATTGCATAGATATAAGAATTGGTGCAAATAGCGTAGCATTTCTAGTCTAGGATTAAAGATGAATAACATATAGAATGGTAGCCGGCACCTTAGTTGGAGAAGGAGGTTAAGAACCTGGATAAAGACTTCTAACTTATTTAGTCATTTATGGAAGTTGAGGTGAAAGAATTCCTTAAGCATATTAGAGAGGTTTGGAGTGTAGGAATGCTAGTGTATTTTAGAGCTTTTGTGAAGCAAACAGCCCAACTCTTGTCAGTGAGTGCAGTATCTCATTAGGTGTTCATTACATTTGCATCCTTCCCTTGGGTGCTGCAAGACATTACTTGTATGTTGTTAATCAGTGGTGGCCATTGTTCAGCCTTGTAACCATTAGTTTCACATAATATCAAAGTGTCTCTTCGTTATTAGCATTTTTTTGTAAGGCGATCACCTTGTCGTCAATGGCGAGAGGCGAGACGACCCTTCATCACCTTTTAGCTTTGTGGCGATCTTCAAAAGGCAACGCCATGATGACAACTAGCCAGGCTTTTCCGGCGACTCCTCAGGCAACTAGCCAGGCTTTTCCGGCGACTCAAAATCTAATCAATATATTTTCTTCTTCCTCTTTTTCTTTTTCCTTCTTCAGACTTTAAAATCACTTCTACCTTTGTTTTGACTTTTGTTATGTTTTTTTTTTCTCATTCAAATTATAGACTTTTAGTAAGTACTATCTATTTTCAGTTTTTGAATTGAAATATTTGCTAATATGTTATTGCTTTTGAGATTTTGATTATACATATGCAATTACATATTTTAACTTTTGGTATTAATTGATGCCGCACTTTCAAAAGGAGAGCGGCGAGGCGAGCACCTCGCCTCGCCTTATGACGAGGCAGACCCTTTTCACCTTTTGCTTTCCAAAACATTGGTTATTAGGATAACTTAATCGATTTGCAGCAAGTGAATGGAGTCTTCCTTTTAAAATCTACTCCTAAGGTATCACCTTGATGCTTAGTGGTGCTAATCCAATTTTGATCTGCAGTATAATGGATGCATGTGGAAAGGTGGAGGCTTAGAATAGAGAAGGCAAAGGAACACTTTTTTCTTCGTATGAAACGTGAGTGGGAAGAAGATGCTACACTTTCCACTACTTCGAACCATCTTCCTGCTACTGAAGCTGAAAGGACGGACTCCCTGAAAAGTCAGAAGAAAGGCTCCAAATTGGATGAAGCGCAAATTCGGATTTACTTCCCAAAATTAGGAAAGGTAAAGCATTTTTTCCCTGTGCTTGGTTATGACGTGCTTCTCTTGATACAATTATTCTTAGATGACTATGGCGGGAAAGGTGAGTGATGGTTTATATTTGAATGCAATCTCTTTTAGTAAGGCCTATGTTTTTTATTACGTCAAGAATCAGGCTTCTGGAATCTCTTTGTGCAGATTAAACCAGTGTCTCTTAGAGGAACTGGCAAGCATAAATACAGTTTTCAGCGAGTGGAAGTTCCTTCCTTACCTATCCATTTTTGTGATTGTGAAGAGCACTCTGGTACTACTCATACGGACAAGCAAAAATCACTTGTAATTATGACTCAAAGGATGGTGGAGTGGATGAGAAAGAGCTGAACATTATGAATTCAGTGTTGAACAGAATTTTTGAGAGGGAGAACTATTCTGAGAAAACCCCTAGGGATTTTAAATTATCTAAGAAAGTTCAAAGCTCAAATGGTACAATTGATCATTTGCAGAATGACAAGAATCTAGTCAACCAAGAAATGGTAGATGATGATAACCTCATTCTCAATGTGGTGGATCCAATCCAGGAAGCAATGACAGCTATTCAGGCTAATGAAGATTTTGTTGACCAAGAAATGGATGACGATGATGACAACCTTATTATCAATGTAGTGGCCGGTGCAAAGGATAGAAAAACACTATGTTCAAAGATCCAACCCTGGAAGCAATTGCAGCCATTCAGGTTCATATTCTGTTATGTTCTATTTTTTATTTTCCCTGCTCATGGTATAAGCATCTTAGTTTACTTTTTCCTTTTTATGGGTGTCGTGCGAACAGAATTCGCTATCCAAGGAATCACGACTTGCTACGGATAAACAAAAGCAAGGAAAGACGATGCCCTCAAACAGAAAGCGTAAAGCACCTTCAGAGGTTAAAGATGGTGAGGCACATACGTTGTTGTTCTAAAGCTGAAGCAAAGCAGAGTTTGGAAGTCACACGAGATAGCCAACTATTAAATAGAAGTGCCAAATTGCCAAAGAAGTCTCCATGGAAAGATCTTGTTAGTGCTAGTAGTGGTGCTTCATTCAGTGTATTGGATATTTTGCCGAGTGCTATTCCCGGTAAAGAGATGCAGTCTGGCTCTGATGGTGTTAGTGATTTCTCCTCCAACGAAAAAGATAATGTAACAAACGATGAGAAATTATCAGATCACCTTGAAGAGCCGGATAAAGTTGAATCTGAAGATGAAGTATCAAACGATGAGGAAGTATCAGATCAGCATGAAGAGCTGGATAAAGTTGAATCTGAAGATGAAGTATCAAACGACGAGGAAGTATCAGATCAGCATGAAGAGCTGGATAAAGTTGAATCTGAAGATGAAGTATCAAATGATGAGAAAGTATTTGATCAGCATGAAGAGCTGGATAAAGTTGAATCTGAAGATGAAGTATCAAATGACGAGAAAGCATCAGATCAGCATGAAGAGCTGGAAAAAGTTGAATCTGAAGATGAAGTATCAAATGACGAGAAAGCATCAGATCAGCATGAAGAGCTGGATAAAGTTGAATATGAAGAGAAAGTATCAGGTCAGCACGAGGGCTGGATAAAATTGCCATTGACAATAGCCCTGTAGATATTTATGTCAGAGGTGCTGCATGGCGACAAAAATCTCATGGACAGAATTGGTTCGTGATGCCACTAGAAGTTCTTTCAGCATTTCGCAAATTTTGCCTGGTCTAAGTCTTCCAAAACAAGAGTTGCCAGTGATAGGAGAGACCGGAAAAGCACAAAAATCTAACAGCATGGATAAAAGTGATTCGCAAGATGTTTCTGTTGAGGAGCAGAATAATGTTCATTTCAGTAAAGAGCTTCCAGTGTTGGACAACTATCAGCAGAAAGAAACAAAGAAGAATGAAGCCAGTGCTCCAACCCCCGAAAAGGAACAGTATCTGCATCAAAACAAGCACTTGTAGGAGATACTAACTACAACGAAACTTGTTCTTTCATGAAGAGTGCTGCTTCAATGAAGGAGTGGACGAAAACAAAAGCAGCACTAAGTGGGTCATTCAAGAAGAAGACTAATGAGAGAAGTAGTGGATACTTCAGAATAGCTTCATGTAAGATATGACAGCTTCAAGTTACATAGACGATCCAATTCCCTTTTCATTCAGGTGCATAATTCTCATTTCAGAATCAGTTGTGCCATTCTTGAATCTGTATTTCTCCATTTGAAGATTATACATGGACATCCTTCTGTTTGTAGCCCTGTGTGTTGTAAGGTGGCAGGCTTACTTGCAAAGTTGTTACTGAACATGCTTTGAATTTGAAAACCAGAAAATTGGTATTGTTAAACACAACCTTGACTGCCCACGCAACCAAAACAGATGCATTTTCCCCTCAATTTTGTCTTTTCTTATCTTTACTTTTCTTAACATAATACATGAACGTGTCATTTTATTTTATTTCACTTCAGTTGACATCTATGTTCTCCAATTTTGATGTATACAATTAAGCTTAACTTGTATTAAATGAACAAGTAGATGCATGTATTCAACATGATAAATCGCGTGTAATATACTCTAATCGATTTGTACTATCCATGGTAGGATGCATATTATGTAATGTAGGATCATGTGTTTACCGATTCAACTTTATAGAAGAGTAAGTTTTGTTATCCACTTGATCATGGTGGGTTCTTCTTCTGATGATAAAGTCGATTAATCTATTATTTGTTGGTGTTAAATGTATGATTCCAAACGATAATTATCAAATTTTTATTATCACAGAATAGACGGTAAACGTTTTAAATCACAATTATTAAGTTTTATTATTATAATTTCTCAAGAATTTTGGAATTTTGCCAATACAATATTTTGGATGAAGGGTTCTTAGAAGACAATCTTTTTGTGTTCTCAGCATCAAAGATGCATTAATTGATTAAGAGCTTTTGCATTCCATTGAGAGGTTAAAAATATTTATTTTGAATAAAAATCACTATTTTAAAAATAAAGATAGTTGGCTAATCATCAAAACTGATCTTAAATAGAAGTAAAAAGTGTTTTTTCTTAACTCTCAAAACTCAAAAGTACCTTTTTTAAAAAAGAAAATTGACATACACAATTAGTTTATCCAAAACACTTTTCAAAAGAGTTAACCAAATACGAATTGTTTTTTTTTCAAAAGGATTTTCCTAAAAAAATTATAACAATTTTTAAGAGTAATACCAAACAAGCTCTAAATATGTAATATAACCATCTTTAACCCAACACCAAATTTTACATCAAATTTTTGTTTGGTGTAAAATTAGTGTTTTGAGGATTCAACCCAATACAAATTTTACAATCATTTTGATGTATGAATAGTGAGTATTACACAAGTATTCATCACATCATTTCACTTTATAAATATTTTAATGTTATTTGATTAATCAAAATTTTTTAATTAAACATTTTATAAATTATACGTTTTAATTAAATATCTTATATATTTAATTATTTTTTATTTAATACTTTTATATTATTAATTTTAGATAGAAAAGTTAGTTTATTTTATAAATTATTTTTCTATATGACTTTTTTTAAAAAAATTATGTTAATTCTACTATAAATTAAAATTGGTTATAACTACAATTAACTTTCACAAAAATAATCGATTTCGACAATTCCTAGCTCGACATAAAAAAAATAAAGGACAAAAAAAACTCATTTTGAACTACGTAATGCATTAATAGAGCATTTATGAGAGCGCCGTAATGATCTTAAAAGTTGAATATTTATGTAGAATTTAAAATAATTTTCAATTATGTAATGTTTATTTAATTGTAGTTCATTAATGAAAATACTTATATTTGTATTATCCATTATTATATATAATATATAATACTTTCTAGCAAATTATATTATTGTAAAAAATTATGGTAGTAAAATAATTTTTATATTAAACGACTATAAAGAAAATACTATGAGTTATTTGTGGTGAATGTTTATGAAATAAGAAATAATAATGGAGAGAGAAAAATATTTCTTTTGGATGTAAAAGTTGGTGTAGTGGATTGAAGTTGATTTACACTAAAATAGTGTTGACATCAAATTTAATGTAAAATTTGATGTTTGGGTTGGAGATGCTCTAAGAAACAAATAATGTTTTAGTTAGGAAAAAAAGAAAGAAAGAAAATTAGATTACACAGAGTTTATCAAACATATCTTCTAGTTTTACCTAACAAGTAACTCTATTTAAAGAAGAAAGTGTTTTGGTGGATGTCGTCTGTCGTCTTTGGTGTTCGTTGCTTATCCAAAATTCAACATATGAAACAGATCAAATGTTTTACATTTACTTGTAAAACTAAGACTTAGCTTGTTCAGGAGTTACTTGTTACATTTTCTAGATGCAAACCTCTCAAATTCTTGGCTTAGTGCGAACAATCTCTAACTCACTTGAGGTACCTTGAGATTTATGTCAAAAAAATTAATTTGTTTGGATATCTCACGTGCTTTCTTTAAAATTTAGTGGCTCATTCATCTTATTCTCTAAGAACATCGGTTGCAGCTATATGGAAAATGACGCACATAAGATTTGAAGTTACAAAGCTGGCATGATAAGTTCAATAATATTTTGGCATGATGAGTTTGATTGTTTTGTTTGTCATTGTGGCCAGAAGAAAACTTTGTATACATTAATTAATGAAGCTGTAATATTATTTATTTAAAATCTGATTTATTTTAAAATTTAGTTGTGTAATTACATTAGTCCAATCAAACATGACAAAGGGAATTACATTGTGACAATCAAACATGTTAGTGTAATTATTAGATTGTGTAATTACTAGGCTGGTAATTACTATCGTAGTAATTACACCAATTTCAATTACCGGGTGACTTTCCAAACAGACCCTAAAAAAAATTCTGAATTTTATGATTTGATATAAAAAAATATGCTAAATTAGTTTTTGATTTTGTAATATTAAATATATTACCTAAAAAGTTCACTTATTTTGGATCCTCAATTGTCTTGACATTAGGGATGGCAATGAGGCGGGTCGATTGCGGGGTAGGACAGGTGTAATTATATACAGGGCAATTGCGGGATATGACAAGTTGAAATAATTAAATTAAGCAGGACAGGACATGTGACAGGTTGAATTTTTTTTCTTTCACGTTCCCAGTGTAATTTCAAATCCGTTAAGAGACGAAACTCTTAATTTTTAGCATCTTTTCACTTCTCTCTAAGGTTTTTAAACAAGCTTAGATTATTTTTTCACTTTTTTTCGTGTAATCAATAATCAAAATATAATTATTGATTGGATTAGCTGTTATATTTGTGTTATTGGTTTAACATTATATTAATGTACTATTTAAGCGTAGGAGGAAGGGGCTGGGCAGGGCGGGTTTTTACGGAGCGGAGTGAGTTAAAAATTAAAAAAAAATATTAAGCGGGACAGGTCGGGGAAGGTTATTTTTGCTGTTAGCTTTAACCCACCTCATCTCGCTCCATTGTTATTCCTACGTGATATAAATATCCCAAACAAGTCATATATATATATATTTATTTTTTTTTATAATAAAAGATATTTTATATATAAGCCACCTTGAAAATGATATTGAATCCACCTGAAGTTACCGATTCCAGAATAATAATAATAATAATAATAATAATACAAAATGAAAACAAGTAATTGAGTTTTAGATTATTTATCTGATTTTGATTAATATAGAGTTTAAAAAAATTATATTGTAATACTTTTTAATATTGTAGTTAATTTTCTAGTTTTAAATATAAAAAAATAAAATAAAATTGGGATAACAATTTTCAATCTTTAATTTTAACTAATATTAATAATTCATTTAGTTTTTTGTCAAAGTGAATGTCTATGTGGACTGTGATGTGACAATTTTTTAAAATAAAAGAAAGAGTGTATTACACATAACACAGTGAGACAAAAGAGAGAAGTATGTTTCTCAAACCAATAAGTGATAGTTTAGGTGTGAACCTCTCACTCTCGATAATTGAAGTATGAAACTCGAAAAAAATGATAAGTTTAGGTATATTTTTGACAGTTATCTCTTAAAACTTTATACATAACTCTAAATAGTATTCACGTGATTAAAAGAACCCAAAAAATCAAAGGATCAAATCATATACTCTCTTTATTTCACTTTGTTTGACTATTTTCTACTTTCGTTCCATTTTAAAAAATGACTAATTTCCTTTTTAGCAACTATTTAATTCCAACTTTTCGCTTGCCATATTCAAGATCACAATATTATAGAACATTTTGATACATTTAAAGATTTTTACTTTAAAAACCACATAATTCAAAAGTATTCTTTATTTTCTAAAAGTTTAATATCACGTCAAAATAAATCAATTAATTTATTTGGTGTATATTAATTTTGTTAAAAACTAACAAGACAAAGCATGTACACCCCTAAATACGTCTTTGTTCAAATTATGAATCATTAAAGACCATTGGTTTATTTTTCCTTTTTAG
This sequence comes from Solanum corneliomulleri, assembly GCA_027704805.1. Taxonomy (NCBI): domain Eukaryota; kingdom Viridiplantae; phylum Streptophyta; class Magnoliopsida; order Solanales; family Solanaceae; genus Solanum; species Solanum corneliomulleri. Next base: position 56,343,007 of record JAKWIY010003058.1, read on the forward strand.
CTTATTTAAAAATGAATGACATATTTTTAAACTAATCTTAAAATGTCATATTTTATATTTAATGAATTAATTTATACTTAATATTGGTTAGTTTATTTTAGATCACAAATTTCAAAATTACTTATTTTTTTCTTAAACTTATTGTTCTAATCAATTAACTCATATAAAGAATTTTTGACCAAAATGAGCTATTTTAAAAATCAATTTACCTAATAATACGTTTTTAATTTTTTTTACAAAAATAGTATAAACGTACTTTATGGTAACGTTTTAGGCTTTATTTGATTTAAAAAAATTAACACCATTAACTTAATAACGTTACTGGCGGTAACGATTTTATATTAAAACGTGACAATGCCCCATCCTCACTAAACGACGTCACTTTGTTATTAACTTAAATGTTATTTGGCTGCTAAACCCTTTCACCCCTTTCAGCCCTTTCCCTGTAAAAAAAAAAAAAAAATTGGCAGCCGCCATTGTCACTTTCTAAGCCTCCATAATTCCATTTTTGATCGGTAATTTGTGGACGAAGAGGAGGCGGAAAGAACAAAAACACAAGAAGAGAATGGATGGATCAAAACCTCATTTCGTGGATAAACGGTAGCGGTAGTTTTTCCAAATCAATTTTGGAGATTTCTTGTTATATAGAGTTTCACGATAAATTGCGGCTATCAATCTTCTGGAAAGCTTGGAATCAAGTTAATTTCCTGTGTTAGAGCCTTGAGGTATGTTTTTTTTTCCCTTACAAACTAGTAGATGAAATGCTTGAATTTTAGAATTTCTATCTTCTCGTATTTATATCGTTTTGGTTATATGGAATAATCACTCAAGAAATTCTAATCTGCATTTCTGTTTTATTTTGAATTCATGCATCTTGTTGATGCAAAGAGAAACAATGAAAAGAAAAACAAAGAAAAAAAAATGTCACATGAAAATGGAAGGAAGACTATAATAGGTTGACCTGCAATGCGCTTCTACTGAAATTGAGTTTATTTTTCAATATTTTAATAAAACATTTGGTGATAGTACATTACTTTGATTTGGTTGTTGTATTTTGGATTAACAATTATATTTAATTTACTTTCATATGGATTTTTCAGTTTAATAGATACGTATATGACTGGTTATAGTGCATATCGATTAGATCCCGGTCCACTTGAACCATCGGTACTAACTCAACAACTTACCCATAGGTCAGGGAGATATGGAATGGAAGTGTTAATATGATTTTAAATACGAGGAGGTGTGATGTAAAATTTTGGGACCTCGTAAAGAAATATCCCATTCATCCACGAGTCTAAGAAATGATTGAATTATCAGGACTATATGGTGTTTATAGATCAAATCGATCTTCTATTGATCGTAGCTTGATCACTTCACTAGTAGAGAGATGGCGTCCCGAGACTCATACATTTCACTTTAGAACGGGTGAGGCGACAATCACCTTGCAAGATGTAGAAGTGTTGTATGGCTTACCTGTGAATGGTGATCCAGTACTTGGTGATGAGTCGATAAGGACCATAGGGGATTGGCAAAATATTGTCAAAGATTGTTAGGTTTTATTCCACGTCCTCAAGACTTCAACCGTAGTAGCCTCAAGGTAACTGCACTTAATGCGCATATGCTCGAGCAACTATAGTTACCTGACTTGACAACACAAGAAATGATCGATCAAATGGCTAGATGTTACATGTTTTTTGGATGATTGCTGGTATGATGATGGCAGATACATCTGGCAGCTATCTAAAGCTTATGTACCTTCCTATGCTCGAGAATCTCAATGTAGTTAGCTCTTATAGTTGGGGTAGTGCGACCTTAGCGTGCTTGTATCGCTTCTCTGTAAGGCCTCACAGAGTAACCAAAATGAGATAGCTGGCAAAAATATCCCAACGATATCCCAACAAAAATTGGAGATCTTACACGCAATATGTCTCGTTCAATTCGACAATAATCAGGAAGACTCTCAATTAAGTCATCCGAATATGTTTCCCAAATAAACTACATAAAGAAAAATACATGAGTTTCAACTACAATATATAATATTTTTTAAAGAAAAACAGTATAACATCATACCTGATCCTCTGTCATGGAATCAAGTGCATCCCTAAAACTTCAACACATGCTTAGTGGTATCAGTCAACCTAAAATGTGCAAACCATCTAGTAGCACGTGGACCCCTAGGTAAACAAGAAAGAAAATTATTTTCGATGTCCCTTTATGCTATTACTGAGGTCTGAGGACGGTTACTCTCTCTCATGCCCAAATCTAAACATAATATATAAATATATAATTATGATATTATAAACTAGAAGAATATTTTATAAAGAATTGATGTAATTATTAAGTATACCTGAAGAAGTGGTAGAAAGCCAGCTATCTCATTTTGGTTACTCTGTGAGGCCTTACAGAGAAAGCGATACAAGCACGCTAAGGTCCACTACCCCAACTATAAGAGCTAACTACATTGAGATCCTCGAGCATAGGAAGGTACATAAGCTTTAGATAGTTGTCAGATGTATCTGCCATCATCATACCAGCAATATCCAAAACATGTACATCTAGCCATTTGATCGATCATTTCTTGTGTTGTCAAGTCAGGTAACTGTAGTTGCTCGAGCATATGCGCATTAAGTGCAGTTACCTTGAGGCTACTACGGTTGAAGTCTTGAGGACGTGGAATAAAACCTAACAATCATATTAACCTTCCATTCCATATATCCCGTGACCTATGGGTAAGTTGTTGAGTTAGTACCGATGGTTCAAGTGGACCGGGATCCAATCGATATGCACTATAACCAGTCGTATACGTATCTATTAAACTGAAAAATCCATATGAAAGTAAATTAAATATAATTGTTAATCCAAAATATAAAACAACCAAATCAAAGTATGTACTGTCACCAAATGTTTTATTATTAAATATTGAAAAATAAACTCAATTTCAGTAGAAGCGCATTGCAGGTCAACATATTATAGTCTTCCTTCCATTTTCATGTGAACATTTTTTTTCTTTGTTTTTCTTTTCATTGTTTCTCTTTGCATCAACAAGATGCATGAATTCAAAATAAAAACAGAACATGCAGATTAGAATTTCTTGAGTGATTATTCCATATAACCAAACGTTATAAATACGAGAAATAGAAATTCTAAAATTCAAGCATTGAATCTACTAGTTTGTAAGGGAAAAAAGACATACCTCAAGGCTCTACATAGGAAATTAACTTGATTCCAAGCTTTCCAGAAGATTGATTGCCGCAATTTATCGTTAAACTCTATATACCAGAAATCCCCAAAATTGATTTGGAAAAAACTACCGCTACCGTTTATCCACGAAATGAGGTTTTGATCCATTCATTCTCTTCGTGTTTTTGTTCTTTCACGCCTCCTCTTCGTCCACAATTACCGATCGAAAATGAAATTATGGAGGCTTAGAAAGTGACAATGACGGCTGCCAATTTTTTTTTACAGGGAAAGGGCTGAAAGGGTGAAAGGGGTGAAAGGGTTTAGCAGCCAAATAACATTTAAGTTAATAACAAAGTGACATCGTTTAGTGAGGATGGGGCATTGTCACGTTTTAATATAAAATCGTTACCGCCCAGAGTAACGTTTATTAATTTAACGGCGTTAATTTTTTTAAAAATCAAATAAAGCCTAAAACGTACCATAAAGTACGTTTAGTACTATTTTAAAAAAAAAAAAATTAAAAACGTATTAATTAGGTAAATAATTTTTAAAATAGCTCATTTAGTAAAAAATTCTATGATAATAGATTGCTTTTGAAACAGAGGCTAACATGATATTATTCCCGGGTCTAATTCGCATTCATGTCGAAAAAGACCTACTCCTTAATCAAGTTCTATAATAATGTGTCCAAAGTATTCTATAGTGTTTTTGTAGTACAAAGAATAGTAATGCCTCAAGATGAGTTTCCAAAGATCTACCATATATCAAATCATTATTAAAAAAAAAACACGAAGCTTTTCTTAGAAAGTCTATTCGAGTAGATCCAAAAAAGGGAATGAAACGTGATTGGCGAGGCAAACAATAAATATTTATATTATTTGCGTATCTATTTCTTAATGATAAATATCATCAGAAGTTTTATTATATCATCCGTTTTACTAACTTGTGTGACAATGGCGAAAATTAAAAAATTGTTATATATTCAAAACAAAATTACTTATTAAAACTCGAGATACTTACAACTTCATAACTAATTATCGAGAAAAAGGATAAATATATCCCGAACTATCGTAAATGGTATGCAAATAACCCTCGTCATACTTTAGAGACATTGGTGACCATGTCGTCCAAAAATTAGAACATATATGTCTTTCATCTAACAGAAGACTATCGATTCAATGTCGGATCAGCGAATAAAATTATGACATCTATATGTTCGTCAGTATAAAGGGTATAATTTTTGAAAGGTAAGGGCACCAATATCCCTAAAATATGATGGAAGATATACACATATCATTTACGATAGTTGAAGATTTATTTATCCTTTTACCCTTAATTGTTTAATACTACTAATATTATCAATTATCACTATAACCTTTTCTATATCCTCTCTTTAATGATTAAACACACAACTTATAAAAAGAAAATGAGCATCCAACAACTTCGTAATTATAAGAATTAGGTAGAAATGAGTTAAATGAGACATGCTAATTAAGTAGAAAATGTGATAATTATGATAGAATTTCTTTAAATTATTATCAAACAAACAAAATAATAATTTTGTAAGCCATGTTAGGTACTCACTTGTCTATATCTATATTTTTTATAAAAAAAAAGGGAAGTATTGATGATCACTGTTTCCTCCCACTTTGGGCAATTTGACTTCACTTGGAAATGGCAACAGAGCAAGTTGAAGATGATTCTGTGTACACAATGGAAGAAGCTTTGACATCAGTTGGAATTGGTAAATTTCAGTATATGGTATTGTTTTGCAGGTCTTGGTTCTGTTTCAGAAGCAGTAGAGACTATGATTCTCTCTTTTATTGGACCTGCTTTAAGGTCCCAATGGGCTCTTTCTCCTACTCAAGAAAGTCTTATGAGTACTGTAGTTTTCGTTGGCATGTTAATCGGAGCTTTATTTTGGGGGTTTATCACTGATTCTTATGGAAAGAAGAAAGTAATGTATAATTTTATGGTGTTTTGATGTTTGGGAAGAATTTGATTTTGATTTATGTGTTGTTTGTTTGTTAATGAACAGAAAGGGGCTTTTGAGTATAGCGTTAGTGACGGCTGTATGTGCAATACTGAGTATCTTTTCTCCGAATTATAATTGGTTGCTTGCTGTGCGTATGATGGTTGGATTTGGAGCTGGGGGTGGACTTGTGTATGGATCTTGGTTTCTTGATTTGTTCCTTCAGAATATAGGGGAATGTGGATGATGATACATGCAGGCTTTTGGACAATGGGAACAATACTTGAGGCTCTATTAGCACTGGTATATCCTTTTCTTTGCTTTACTAATATGTATGTTTTTCAATATGATTTTCTTGATCTTTCATTTAATCGCCCAATTTTCCGTTACTCAAGCCACTGTGATGTTTTACCAGATGTGAGAAAGGGAAATAATAACAACATACCCACTGAAATTCCGTGCTGTTTCCGAAAGAATGAAGAGAGCATAGTAGTTAATAAGGAAAGTAGTGTGATAATTGAACACAATAAACAACATATGGCCAGAACTACTGATACTACGACAGTTACTAACAAGCCTAGTATGCCCACACATCCATCTCAGTATCCGCATCTCCACAACATGCATTTTTCGAACATTATGAGTTATTGATTTGTCAGCACTCCACCCCACTCTATAGAACTTATCTTTAAGTTTAGATAGTACCTTCTTATCACACAAGACTCTAGAGGTAAGTCTCCACTTCATCCCTGCTGCCTTAAAGCAAAAGAATTGATTTGTTGAAACTAATCCTTGATCATTTCTACTGCAAGAATGTGTTTTGTATCAGGTATGCTTCTAATGACAATGTTAATGTAGGATTCTCATGTTCAAGATCTTGAATTTATGTTAACAAAAAAATGCAGTTATAACTAAGAAATCTTGAGCCCAATGTGTTGTGGAAGTAAGTGACTCAGTATAATATCTGGATACTATTCTTTTTGAAATAGTATAACTACTTTGTAGGTTGCTGCTAAGTTATACATGTTCATATGATCAAATTAAGAATTTCACTAAGGTAGGTGCCACTTTCAAGATCAGGAACATTGAAAAACATATGACATTCTCTTTGTTTATGTTGCAGATGATTATGCCAAGATTGGGTTGGAGATGGTTACTGGCTTTATCGTCCATACCATCATTTGCAGGACTTCTGTTATTTGTATTTACAGTAGAATCTCCTAGATATCTATGTGCCATAGGTAGGACGAGAGACGCCTATGATATTCTGAAGAAAATAGCTGTTGTCAATAAGACACAACTTCCCCCTGGAAAGCTCGTATCTTCTCAAGTGACTGAGGAGCATGAGGAATTGCTTTCCCCTGGGAAAAGCAGAGTCTCGATTTTAAATCAGGCTTCTCATCACTACTAATGCTTTTGTCCCCGCCGCGTTACTTAGAAATACCCTCCTCATATGGGTGGTTTATATTGGAAATGCCTTCTCATACTACGGCATTATATTGCTGACCTCACTGTTTAGCAGTGGACAATGTCAACATTCGTCGATTGCTTCGAACCTGAATGATGATCAGAGCCTTTACACTAATGTGCTCATAAACAGTCTTGCCGGTAAAATTTTCTCTTTACTTGTGTCATATTCATCCCACTAGTCAACAGGTTACATGTTCTAAAATCTAAAAGTTGTTCTATTTTGGTCTCTCAGAGATCCCTGGAACTATTTTAGCAGCTATAATGGTGGATACAATTGGTCGAAAATTCAGTGTGGCACTTATGTGTGGTTTAAGCTTCCTGTTCCTTTTACCGCTTCTTGCACCTCAACTCCCTGCTTTGACTACTGGCTTACTATTTGGTGCTCGTACTTTCATTTCTGGAAGCTTCGTCATTGTGGGTGTCTATTGTCGAGAGGTAACTATCATGATTACTCATTCCTGTTTCCATCCAGTCAAACTTGATGCATATATAAGAACCTTAGACTTGAATATTATGTTCCATTTCTTTGAAGAAGTTTAAAGCTTTCCAGTCTTTCTTAGGCGTTCAACAGGTAGAGTGGCGTGTATTTGGAACCACCTGACTCTCAAGCTAGATGCATGTTAGCAAATACTATATGTTAATAACTATCTCATTTTGATGTCTTGTATGCAGATATACCCAACGTCTGTAAGGTCAACTGGTATTGGAGTTGCAAATTCTGTGGGAAGAATAGGGCCTATGATTTCTCCTATAGTGGTGGTGCATCTGCTAAGAGGGTGTCATCAGACGGCTGCAATCGCATGTTTCGAAGCAGTTCTAGCTTTATCAGCAGTCAGTGTTATGCTCTTATCAGTAGAGACAAAGGGTAGGGAACTAATTGATGCTCAGGATGTCTAAAGTTTGGACTTCTTTCATTTTACTTGTATAGAAGTTTTCTCTCCACATTAGAAATGATAAATATGTTTGTATCACTTTCAGTTACCTGTGTAAGATTGGATTTTATGAAACATCCTCTCATATGCAGCTAAATCATTTAAGGTTCAACCAAAAACAGTTGAAAGCATGATGTTTGGTAATAGTATACCACACACACACACGTCTTCCTGAAGGTCAATTTAAGATCACAATATTGCAAAACATTTTGATACATTTGACATATTTTTACTTTAAAACCATATAATTCAAAAGTATTTTTATTTTCTAAAGTTTTAATATCATGTCAAAAAATCAATTAATTTAATTTGATGTAGTTTAATTTAGATAAAAACCAACAAGACAAAGCATGTACACCCCTAAACACGTCTTTGTTCAAATTATGAATCATTTAAGACCATTGATTTATTTTTCCTTTTTAGCTTATTTAAAAAGAATGACATATTTTTAAATTAATCTTAAAATGTCAGATTTTATATTTATTGAAATGATTTATAACTATACACATATGTGTTAGTTTATTTTAGATCACAAGTTTCAAAATTACTTATTTTTTTCTTAAACTTATTATTCTAATCAAATTAACTCATATAAAATGAACAGAAGCGAGTAGTAATGATACGATAATAGATTACTTTTGAAACAGAAATGTTAAGTTCCCTGTTTCGATGGTACATCAAGAGGAAGAAGAGTTTATTAAAGAAGGGGTATACTTAGCAAATATTAGGGGCTAAGTTGTAATATATAAAAGTTAGAGGAGTTAGTTTGTAAGTTGAAGAATCTATTACAAAGTTGGTTATGAAAAGTTAATTAGGGAGTTTGGTATATAACACATGTACATTAATAGCAATTTTTATTTTTTTTGCATGTATTGAATTTATGATTATAGATTGAACTGAATGAGTATAATAAGATTTTACTTGAATGAATCGTTGATCTTGGTCAATTCTTCCTTTATGAGCTAGTGTTTGAGTTGAATTAGACACAATAACCATATGTTCGTATTTGCTCTAGACCTATATCCATTGGTCCTGTTCATGCGTTTCTCAATGTTGCTCCCCGTGTTATATTATTTATGCTCCAATTGTTCAATCTTAAGTGTGTAGAGGCTAACATGAATATTATTCCAAGATCTAATTCGCATTCACGTCGAAAAATACCTACTCATTAATCCAGGTTGTTTAATAATGTATCCAAAGTATTCTATAGTGTTTTTGTAGTACAAAGAATAATAATGCCTCAAGATGAGTTTCCAAAGATTTACCATATATCATAATGTAATCATTATTTTAAAAAAAACACAAAGCTTTTCTTAGAAAGTCTATTCAAGTAGATCCAAAAAACGGAAATGAAATGTGATTGGCCAGGCAATGGCGAAAATTAAAAAATTATTAATATTCAAAACAAAATTACATATTAAAACTCGAGATAGTTGACGACTTCATAATTAATTGTTTAGAAAAAGGATAAATATGTCCCGAACTATCATAAATGATATGCAGATACCGCTCGTCATATTTTAGGGACATTGGTGTCTATGCCGTCCAAAACTAGAACATATATATACCCTTCAGTCTAACAGAAGACTAAATAGGGCACGTGGCATAATCTTAACTATCGATCCGATGTCGGATCAACGGATAAAATTATGACACATGTATGTTCGTTAGTATAAAGGGTATAATTTTTGGACGATAGGAACACCAATATCCCTTAAATATGACGGAGGATATACACATATAATTTACGATAGTTGAAACCTTAATTGTTTAATGAAATGATTTATAACTATACACATATGTGTTAGTTTATTTTAGATTACAAGTTTCAAAATTACTTGTTTTTTTCTTAAACTTATTGTTCTAATCAAATTAACTCATATAAAATGAACGGAAGCGAGTAGTAATGATATGAAAATAGATTACTTTTGAAACAGAGGCTAACCTGTATATTATTCCAAGGTCTAATTCGCATTCACGTCGAAAAATACCTACTCATTAATCCAGGTTCTATAATAATGTGTCCAAAGTATTCTATAGTGTTTTTGTAGTACAAAGAATAATAATGCCTCAGGATGAGTTTCCAAAGATTTACCATATATCATATATTACTAAAAGCATGAACAAAAAAATTAAAAGTTAAATTACGGTTTTATCCCTTTTATAAATTAAATTGTTATAAAATATTTTAATATTTGATTATATAAATTTAATTAAATGTTAATGACTTTTAGACTTCCGAAACCTAATTAAGTATCTAATCTATTAATATTTATCATCTGTAATCTATATGTAAATAATAAATATAATTTTTTAAAGAAAAATCTTTACCTAAATTTCTTTACGTTTCTTCTTCTAATTACTTTTTCATTAACCCCTCTCATGAATAATATGATTGATGTGGATAAAGTATTATCCTTTATGATAAATAACGAAATTTAATAATTTAAAGGGTGCAAATCTACAAAATGGAGATGCACATTGATATTGTCCTCTTGATTATTATTAAAGAATGACTCTAGCTTCACAAATTCAAGTTCATTTATGTTTAATTACATGATAAGAACTTTAGTTGTTCTTTCTACATGGTTTGCTAACTTTAATTTCTTTTTCATATTCTTCATTTATTTATTATTATTTTCTAATTACTTATTTAACTTTTATACACTTAATATTCATAACTCTCATCTTTTCATATTCATAACCTCCAAATATTTAAACTAAAACTTTAAAATATCTTTTGATATTTCTTCTATTTTATTTATATAAATTCAACTTCTTTATCTCATGAATTTCCTACCAAGATTATTAGGCTATTATTTCTATTTTATAGTAAAAGTAGATAATGAAGACTCTTGAATTTCGATAGGATATGAAAGGAGTCCATAAGAATTTAGAGAGTTATGTACTAATTTTGTACTTATTTTTTCACCTATATATACATCAATCTTATAAGAATAATGTCTATATTCTATTTTTTTTCTTAAATATTTAGTTTCTTTTTGTCTTTTTTTTTCTCTCTGTTAGACTTCTTAATTTAGTTTTCTATGAATGTTTTATTGTCGTAAGTCTTTATTCTTATTTTTTAATTGTTACATTTTATTATTCATTACAATTTACATACATATTTCCATGAGATTTTAATCGTACTAACGTATCTATAAAAATTCACATAAAACACACGTGCGAAGCACGTCCTCAGAAACTAGTCATAATATAATCATTATTAAAAAAAACACGAAGCTTTTCTTAGAAAGTCTATTCGAGTAGATCCAAAAAAAGGAAATGAAACGTGATTGGCCAGGCAAACAATAAATATTTATTATTATTTGCGTATCTATTTCTTACTGATAAATATCATCAGAAGTTTTATTACATCATCTGTTTTTACTAACTTGTGTGACAATGGCGAAAATTAAAAAAATGTTATATATTCAAAACAAAATTACATATTAAAATTCGAGATACTTGACAATTTCACAATTAATTATCGAGAAAAAGAATAAATATACTCCGAACTATCGTAAATGGTATATAGATACCCTCGTCATACTTTAGGGACATTGGTGTCCATGTCGTTCAAAAACTAGATTATATATGCCCTTCAGTCTAACAGAAGACTAAATAGGGACACGTGGCACAATTTTATCTACCGATCCAATGTCGAATCAACGGATAAGATTATGACACGTGTATGTTCGTTAGTATAAAATGTATAATTTTTGGACGGTAGAGGCACCAATATCCCTAAAATATGATGGAGTATATACTCATATCATTTACGATAGTTGAGAATATATTTGTCCTTTTACCCTTAATTGTTTAATACTACTAATATTATCAATTATCACTATAACCTTTTCTATATCCTCTCTTTAATGATTAAACACACAATTTATAAAAAGAAAATGAGCATCCAACAACTTCGTAAATTATAAGAATTAGGTAGAAATGAGACATGCTAATTAAATAGAAAATGTGATAATTATGATAGAATTTCTTTTAATTATTATCAAACAAACAAAAAAATTAATAAATTTGTAAGCCATGTTAGGTACTCCACTTGTCTGTATCTATATTTTTATATAAAAAAGGGAAGTGTTAATGATTAACATTTTTCTCCCACTTTGGGCAATTTGACTTCACTTGAAAATGGCAACAGAGCAAGCTGAAGATGATTCTGTGTACACAATGGAAGAAGCTCTGACATCAGTTGGAATTGGTAAATATCAGTATATGGTATTGTGTTATGCAGGTCTTGGTTCTGTTTCAGAAGCAGTAGAGACTATGATTCTCTCTTTTATTGGACCTGCTTTAAGGTCCCAATGGGCTCTTTCTCCTACTCAAGAAAGTCTTATGAGTACTGTCGTTTTCGTTGGCATGTTAATCGGAGCTTTATTTTGGGGGTTTATCACTGATTCTTATGGAAGAAGGCAAGTAAATGTACAATTTTATTGTGTTTTGATGTTTGGGAAGAATTTGGTTTTGATTTATGTGTTGTTTGTTTGTTAATGAACAGAAAGGGGCTTTTCAGTATAGGATTAGTGACGGCTGTATGTGCAATACTGAGTATCTTTTCTCCTAATTATAATTGGTTGCTTGCTGTGCGTATGATGGTTGGATTTGGAGCTGGGGGTGGGCCTGTGTATGGATCTTGGTTTCTTGAATTTGTTCCTTCAGAATATAGGGGAATGTGGATGATGATACATGCAGGCTTTTGGACAATGGGAACAATACTTGAGGCTCTATTAGCACTGGTATATCCTTTTCTTTTGCTTTACTAATATGAATGTTTTTCAATATGATTTATTTTCCGTAACTCAAGCCACTGTGATGTTTTATCAGATGTGAGAAAGGGAAATAATAACAACATACCCACTGAAATTCCTTGCTGTTACCGAAAGAATGAAGAAAGCATAGTAGTTAATAAGGAAAATAGTGTGATAATTGGAACACAATAAACAACATATGGCCAGAACTACTGATACTACGACAGTAACTAACAAGCCTAGTATGCCCACACATCCATCTCAATATCCGCATCTCCAGATGCATTTTGTGAACATTATGAGTTCTTGACTTGTCAGCACTCCACCCCACTTTATAGAACTTACCTTAAGTTTAGGTGGTACCTTCTTATCACACAAGACTCTAGAGGTAAGTCTCCACTTCATCCCTGCTGCCCCAATGCAAAAGGAATTAATTTGTTGAAAGTAATCCTTGTTCATTTCTACTGCAAGAATGTTTTCTGTATAAGGTATGCTTCTAATGACAATGTAATGTAGGATTCTCATGTTCAAGATCTTGAAATTTATGTTAACAAAAAAATGCAGTTATAACTAAGAAATCTTGAGCCCAATGTGTTGTGGAAGAAAGGGACTCAGTATAATATCTGGATACTGTTCTTTTTTGAAATAGTATAACTACTTTGTAAGTTGCTGCAAAGTTATACATGTTCATATGATTAAATTAAGAATTTCACTAAGGTAGGTGCCACTTTCAAGATCAGGAACATCGAAAACATATGACATTCTCTTTGTTTATGTTGCAGATGATTATGCCAAGATTGGGTTGGAGATGGTTACTGGCTTTATCGTCCATACCATCATTGGCAGGACTTCTGTTATTTGTATTTACAGTAGAATCTCCTAGATATCTATGTGCCATAGGTAGGACGAGAGACGCCTATGATATTCTGAAGAAAATAGCTGTTGTCAATAAGACACAACTTCCCCCTGGAAAGCTCGTATCTTCTCAAGTGACTGAGGAGCATGAGGAACTGCTTTACCCTGGGAAAAGCAGAGTCTCGATTCTTAAATCAGGCTTCTCATCACTACTAATGCTTTTGTCCCCCGCGTTACTTAGAAATACCCTCCTCATATGGGTGGTTTATATTGGAAATGCCTTCTCATACTACGGCATTATATTGCTGACCTCACTGTTTAGCAGTGGACAATGTCAACATTCGTCAATTGCTTTGAACCTGAATGATGATCAGAGCCTTTACACTAATGTGCTCATAAACAGTCTTGCCGGTAAAACAATTTTCTCTTTACTTCTAGTCAACAGGTTACATGTTCTAAATCTAAAAGTTGTTCTGTTTTGGTCTCTCAGAGATCCCTGGAGCTATTTTAGCAGCTATAATGGTGGATACAATTGGTCGAAAATTCAGTGTGGCACTTATGTGTGGTTTAAGCTTCCTGTTCCTTTTACCGCTTCTTGCACCTCAACTCCCTGCTTTGACTACTGGCTTATTATTTGGTGCTCGTACTTTCATTTCTGGAAGCTTCGCCATTGTGGGTATCTATTGTCGAGAGGTAACTATATCATGAATGCTCATTCCTGTTTCCATCCAGTCAAACTTGATGCATATATAAGAAAGTTATAGTTGAATATTATGTTCCATTTCTTTGAAGAAGTTTAAAGCTTTCCAGTCTTTCTTAGGCGTTCAACAGGTAGAGTAGTGTGTATTTGGAACCACCTGACTCTCAAGCTAGATGCATGTATTGAATTTGAAAGAAGAGTGGAAATGTTAGCAAATACTATACGCCAACAACTATCTCATTTTGATGTCTTGTATGCAGATATACCCAACGGCTGTAAGGTCAACTGGTATTGGAGTTGCAAGTTCTGTGGGAAGAATAGGGCCTATGATTTCTCCTATAGTGGTGGTGCATCTGCTAAGAGGGTGTCATCAGACGGCTGCAATCGCGTGTTCCGAAGCAGTTCTAGCTTTATCAGCAGTCAGTGTTATGCTCTTATCAGTAGACACAAAGGTAGGGAACTAATTGATACTCAGGATGTCTAAAGTTTGGACTTCTTTCATTTTACTTGTATGGAAGTTTCCTCTCCACATTAGAAATGATAAATATGTTTGTATCACTTTAAGTTACCTGCGTAAGATTGGATTTTATGAAACTTCCTCTCAAATGCAGCTAAATCATTTAAGATTCAACCAAAAACAGTTGAAAGCATGATGTTTGGTAATAGTATACCACACACACACGTCTTCCTGAAGGTCAATTTATCTCATTTCTAGATATTAGTTTAGAAGAAACTTACCCCACCACATTTTCTGCAATCTGCATAATAATAAAATAAAGCATCAGAGATACAAAAGGGGATCTGCATGCACCTGATAAGTACAATAAAATACAGAGATATGTATAAATACACTTACTATTCTATTATCACTAATCAGAATCTTAAATTCAAGAAGAAAAGGAAAACAAAAGAAGATACAACACAAAATCAAACAGTTCCTTGTCACAACTTTCTCCCCTTTTTTCTATCTGAAGAAAGAAATTATGCCTCATAGATACATACACATGCCAGACTTTGGAATCACTTCTGTTTAGCCTTCCCAAATTCTTTACTGCCTACAGTTTCTGTTTCCATATCAATCTGTAGTCATGGGTTGACTGATGCAGCACCTGAAGCGGGCCTTTCTGACTGTTGTCAGGATTTCTATTTCTGCAGCCTCGAGCATTCTGACCACCTGAGAGAAGGGTGGTCTATTGTCAGGGTTCCCATCCCAGCAGCGAGTCATGATTTCACCTAGTACAGGTAAACAATCATTCGGGATGGTTGGACGGACACCTTTGTTGACGACTGCAAAAGCTGCCTGCACAGCAGTCATGTTCTGGAAGGGAAGCATCCCCGTTAGAAGCTCCCACAGAACAATGCCAAAACTATAAACATCAACTTTCTGTGTGTAGGGTCGGTGCTGGATCATCTCCCTGCAAACACAGTAAAAATGCTCTCAAGTAGCCCACAATACCCCACACATGCAAAACCACGAGGACCAGCGTATTGCTCTTTTGCAACGGGAATAATGAAATACATATTGCAAGAAGAAGCAACACACATGCCATTCAGAAAGTATTGCTAAGATATCAATACTGCCAAATATTTTTTTTTGCTAAAATGTGAATAGATAGATTTTCCGGAGAAATGTGACATGTTGTTTCCCTTCCTAAATAACCTAACTAAAATCAATTTGTGAATATATTATAATTGGATGTGATTTCTAAGAGTTGCTGCACATGCCAAGCTACAAGCCTTGTTCGACATGAAGATTGCAACTGGGACAACCTTTATTGCATCAACTTTGGTACTTGGCAAGTTCCCATCTATTTTCCTCAAGTCATGCATGCTACTCATCAACACACTACATTTCCTCACACTGGGAAGAATTGCATTCAAAAATCTTGTGCCATCACAGCAAAGTGGTCAATCTCAACTGTAACAGCACACTTAAACATCACCAGAGCCACTAGATACGTCCATACCTATTACAAGCATTCTGACAGTGTCTTATATTCACCCACAAATACCATCTTCTTCAACTAAATGTTGGAAAAGATTGTCCAATTGAAAATGAAAAACTTCATCTGTCATATTTCTTTGACAAATGCAAACACAATCACAGGCATTTGGACAGTGTCTTATAGGCACCGATAAACACAATCTTCTTCGACTAAATGTCAGAAAAAGGTTGTCCAATTGGAAATGAAAAGCTTCATTTCTCATACTTCTCTAACAACTGCACGCTTAATCTCCAATCCCTTAGTTTTAAAAAAAATGTAATTTCATCTCCCAAGACAAGTTTCATCTCTAATATTGTGTTGAAAGCTAGACCGTGAAGACTAATTAAAACAATTGTATCCTAGAGATATATCCACCGATACTCTTCTTGAAGCTTAATTATGTAATGGATCTCCAGCTGATGGAAAAGGATATAACTCTATCTTTCAATTTCTTTTCATCCTGGATTGCTCATCTAACTCAAGGTACACATCCTAACTGCCATATCAAGCCCAAGAAAGAAAATAATAAGCTAAAATAAGGAACACCTTTTTAAAAGAACTTTTGTAAAGGCTAACATGAATAATTTCTAAGGGCTCTAAACCATTGATAAGTTCAGATATCTTCTGGTTTGTTAAAATGTAGCAACATGTTGATCAAGTTTCCGATTGAAAAGGCACCCAAGTAGTAGTGATGCAATAAATAATCAATCAAACAACTAGCTTGACCACAACCAAAAGTTGGGTCCGGCTATATGGATTTGCAACCACCATGCTCTATTCAGGCCCAAATTGAAATGAACATTTTGTTTTTGCCATTAGAACTTTTGCCGTAATTATCAATGGGGCATTGATAATTTTGCTTGTTCTTTCTGTTTTAATCACATGATTATAAAGTTTATCTGACAATTGCTTAAGCTAACAAGTATGCAAATGCAATGATTGACACAATGACACTACAGTTTACCCATACATACAGAAGTATAATTTCTTAGTAGACAAAGTTATGATATTCTTACATATGTGAATTTGTACCTTCAATATTCTTGTGTGTTTTTCATGTGACTGTACACATGCTATATCAGCCTATCTAAATCCTTTAGAAAATTTAACGCATGCACTTTTCTTTCATACTTCTCCAAGAGAGATCTAAAAACCTGACAGTTCTTTGAAGAAAAGATCTTTCATTATTCTCCTCAATAAATGTACTACTATAATGAGATCACAAAAACGTACCAAACCTAAGAAACTTAACCAAGGGACCTCACAAAGAGCAGGATACTTATCCAACAACAAGATTTGATCCCATTACTAAGAGACAGGAGGCAACACTTCAGGAACTGTTCAAAAAGTAGCAGGGCACCAAAGCAAGGGGAGGAAGACCTTATAGTGCAGATGTCTCCTTAAGTCAGGAAGTTTCAAACACATTCTTTTATATTCAAATAAAACTCATTCCCCCCTCCCTCCCCCTCCCCCCCCCCCCCCAAAAAAAAAAAACACTCATGTGGTGCAATTACAATGTTTGTCAAGGTGGGTTAGCTTAACTGAACTGCACAAAAAAAAGAATTTTCTGATAAATGTGAGAGGGGCATAGAAAAAGGTATTCCTGAGCTCTGGGGATGAAAGGGCAAGATAACAACCCTTCTACTAGGAGAAGGGTGCCTTTACTTTCATTTCAAAGGATTTATAAAAAATGATTTCAATTAGAATAACAACTATGCAATCCAAAGCTATATTACTACCCAATGCTCTATAACTTACACCAATCTTCATTTCAAAGGATTTAAAAAATGATTTCTATTAGAACAACAACTCTTCTTACATGTATCCTTTGAAATAAGACAAGGAGAAAAGACTAATCTTGTAGCACAAGGTGTGGCCTAGTGGTCAATGAAGAGGCGCGACCATGGTTTAGACAAAATCATATCTGTCCAAGCCTTGGTAGACCAAGTTATCTGGTACCCATGTTGGCGGAGTAGCAAGTACCTCGTGAATACCCGAGGTGCGCACTAGTTGGCCTGGAAACAACATTATAAAAAGAAAGACTAGTCTTGGAGCTAATTCTGTTGAATTTAAGTTAAGAATAAGAGATGACACTCCCAAAAAATAAGTTGAACCACTTAATCTGAAGTGCCTACAACTATCAAACAGAAATAGTTAACACTTCTCAGTATGATTACCGTTACTTGAAACGAGCGTCATGAACAATTTATTACCAGTGAGATCCTAGAATGGCAGACAAGGGAATAGAAGATGAGAGACAAATATATGGTGAAGCCAAAAAATATTTCATTAACTTTAACCCTTATAAGTTTAAAATGAAGGTGACTGATGATGAGTTTCTGTATACTGATCTAACTAGAACATTCCTTAAAAGCACATGAGAGTGAACTACGGTTCATCTCTACACATCCTGAAAACAAATTTCATGAGCTAGACTGAATTAAGCACACTAAAACCCACAAAGGAGGAGTTTTTTGACACTTCTAGCAAGAGGCACAAATAACTAAGTTTAAGGATTAACCAGAAGAAACAACTTCTCTCTCTTAGCAATAACAGGCATACAAAAGGAATATTAGACACAATCAATCTGGGTTTTCAAAAGGTTATAAAGTACTTAAACCCATAATATTTTGCCCGAGGGGTTAGCTCAATTGGCAAAGGGTGAGGAATTTGCGTCTTAGGTCACAATATGAACACTTCGCTAAGTGAATTAAGGCCAATATAAGGTGGAGGAAGGTAAACTGGTAAAAGGATGGGTCCATGAGTCCATCATCCCTAAGTTTCAAAAGCTCCGGTTGGCTCCAGGAAAATTGTAAGAGGAGGGTGGAGGATGGACACATCATTCCCAAGTTTTGCAAGCTCCATTGGTCCAAAGGTTTGAGGGAAGAGGGGCGAGGCGGGGCGAGTCCACGATCCCCAAGTTTCAAGAGCTTCAGTTGGTTCCCGACAGGTTTCTCGATCATCAAGAAAACAATTAAACCATCACTTTTTCACTGTAAATCTATCTTTAGGCAATGCAGGTGGTAGTATATTTATATCATTAAACAGAAGATATAGTGCAAAGAAATGTTCAGCCAAATATCATGTTGGAAAATAAACATATCTTATTGCTGCCATTTCTCTATTTTCTTTGATAAGTTTAAGGTAATTGCATTGCAAGCACAAGTATGTAAAACAACAATGAACCCAGTGTGATCTCACAGGGTTTTTTTTTTTTTTTTGGGGGGGGGGGGGGGGGGGGCGGTGTCTAAGAGGGTTGAGTTGTACATGGACCTTACCCCTACCATGACAAGGAGAACGAATGATAAGAAGCATACTGTATGCAAAACAGTTGAATGGATCTTACAAAAAGAATGAACTGAAACCATGAAAGAATCTATGGAACAGCCGAAGCAGCTCTGTGTTATGGCTGATATTTATTATTTTGAAAAGAAAAATAAAAGCAAAAGCTTTGTATTATGGTTTTGCCAAAAGAACAGGCTAGACTAAGAAAATCACTTCTTATTTTTTTGAGAAAGGTAACAGTAAATAAGACAATCACATCTAATAAAGTTGCTAAAGGGTTAGAGGCTTACGGAGCCATCCAGCGGTATGTTCCAGTCTCTGGTGTCATTCCTTCTGTCTGCACCTCAATACGAGCAACCCCAAAGTCCGCAATCTTGATTGATTTATCAGCAGAAATTAATAAATTGTCAGATTTCAGGTCACGATGTATCAGATTCAGGCCATGCACATATTCCATACCCCTTGCCACATCCAAGGCCTGCTTCACGGCTAACTTCAAGGGCACAGATCGATTTTGTCGCCTAGTCAGAAACTGACGAACTGACCCTCCTTTAGCATATTCAGTGACAATACACCACACCATGGGTTTACGGCATGCACCAATAAACCGAACAATATTTGGATGTTTCAACCTTGCCAACATCATAACTTCCTGCTGAAACTGTTGCTCCATCAAGTGAGCCCTCTCAAGATCATTCTCTGGCCTCTCTAGAAGCTTGATAGCAACATCCTCACCATTGTAAGTTCCCTTGTACAGTTTACCAAAAGCCCCTTGAGCAAAAGCTGGCCCCATGTAGAGCTTCCTCAAATCAATTGTCCACTCATCATAATTCTCAAGCCCATTGGTAGGAAATCGGGGATCCATCAATGCTTTAGCTAGGGCATCATCACTCAAACCATAAGAAATTTTGCCCTTATTTACACTAGCTGCATCCGAATAGTTATTGTGGACACGCTTGAGACCCTGATGATTTAAAATACGAGTATGTGAATCATTTGATCCAACACTACTATTATCCATCGACATTGCAACTGAACCTCCACCATTGCTCATCTGCAAGCTCCCATAACTGTCGATTGACATATTTGACCCTTCACCAAGCTTATGGTAAAAATTTTGTGTGAGACCATAATGATCATGGTTCTCATTTAAGTCTATAAGTCCCGCAAACTTTGGAGCCTCCAGCATTTTCCCCTCAAAGCAACTGCAGAAAAAAAACTATAGATTCTTTGGCATGAGGATTTGTAAGTCAAACTTTAACAATCCACAATCCTGTAGAAAAAAAAAAATTAACTATCAAAACACAATAAACATAGACAAAAAATAACTAAACCAAAATTAAATTCAAAATGAACACACAGAAGAAAAGTTCTTTGGTCATCACTAACAGACAAGATATTGTTCAAAGGAAAATTGTCCTCAACTTTCAGTTCATTTTATTCATTCAAATTAGCTAAATGACTAAATAATATTAAATCAGTAAATGTAATTAATGAGTATATGCTTTAATGGAGCAGCAAGGATAGAAATAGCAAAAATCCGTTGTTGAACCAATTTTTTGCTACTAAGAGCTGAAGTGAATTTCTGAGTAAGAACTTTCTTTGAGTTACATGCAGAAAAATCTTCAAAGCCTGAAACATCTGAAAAAATTAACTGAAAGAACAAGTAAATTTGTTGAGAAAAAAAACATAGACAGACCGACCCAATAGTAAGAAGTTCCATTTCCCTTATCTCCCCCAACAGATGAAAGGTTTTAATGGTAATTTACAACAAAAACGCGTTTCCGATTTGAAGCTCAGGCTTGAAAGAAAACAAGTCAGATAACTGACGCAACAACAAAGCTATAGAATTTACAGCTGGAAATTAACACATAACCCCAAAAAATCAACAAATTAGGTGATCTAAGGATAAAATTACAGAAAAAAGAGTAAACTAACCTGGATCGAGTAGACTTGACTTTGATTATCTTGAGATATGGTACGGTATAAGTTCCGAAAACAAGCCGATCGACCGGAAAGCTGTAAAAAGGAAGTCTGAGGAGGAGCAACGGTGGAGAAACGACGACGTTTAAAGAGATAAAAGCAGAGAGGAGAAGAGAAAAAGGAAGTAAATGAATGAAATGTTTAGCTTTTTCCAGTTAGTCTTCTGTATTTGGTCTCTGGTTTTGTTTTAGTTTTCCAGGACACATTACTCTTCTGTCCTTGCATACCCCATTTGGTGGGGTCTACCTTCTAGACTCCACACCTTATTACTTCATCCTTTGATAGAGTGTATTAAAAATAATATTAAATATAGTGTATTAATAAGACTAATATTAATTATATTAATATTATTGTATATATATTATTTAATTTGATATATTAAAATAATAATAAATTTTGCATAACTTTTACTCCGGTTTTATTATATGTATTACTTTTCAGATTTCAAAATTAAAAAAAGTCTATCTTTAATCGTAAATTTTTCATAAATGTTTCAAATATTATGAATTATCACTTAGGATGTATTTGGTATGAAGGAAAATGTTTTCCATGGAAAATGTTTTTCTAGAAAATGTTTTCTTGGAAAACAAGTAGATTTTTGACGTATTTTCTCATGTTTGGTTGGTGGTGAGTAGAAAATATTTTCCGGAAATGATTTTGTGTTTGATTTATGAATGAAAAATATTTTTGAGGAATATCTTTTATTTTTACTAGAATAAAAAATAATTTATGAAATTGAAAATATTTTTTAAAAATAATTTTTTTGAGTGGTGATGATAGGGGTGGGGGTAGTAGGGGGGGCAGAGGGAGCGGGTAGGAGTGAAAAATAAAAATTTGAAGTTGATAGTATTTTTTTAAAAAAAAAATAATTTTTTGGGGGGTTGGTGGTGGGGGTGAGGGGGCTGATAGGGGTGGGTAGGGGGGCTGGCCGGGGGAGGGGGGAGTAGGAGCTTAAAAATAAAATTTGGAGTTGAAAATATTTTTAAAAAGCAAAATTAATTTTTTGGGAGGGGGTGGTGTTGGGGGAGGGGGCAGGGGTGGTCAGAGATCGGGTGAAAAAAATAAAATTTTGAAATTGAAAATATTTTTTTTTAAAAAAATTAATGTTTGTTTCCCAAAAAAAATGTAATTTGAAATTAGATGAGAGTTTTGGAATATGTTTCCTTAATTTTTGAAAGGAAGTCATTTTCTTTAATTTTGAGGAAAATGAGTTGATTTGGAAAACATTTTCCAAAACTTTTGTCCAACCAAACATGAGAAAATTGGAAAACATTTTCCAGAAAATGTTTTCCTTCATACCAAACACACTCTTAATATGACTTATAATACTTTTTACTTAGTTACAAATATATAAATTTAAAATTTCATGTACAAATTTTCGATCAAACTTAAATGTTTGGATCCGAAAAATGAAAAGTGTTACATAATTGTGACAGATGGGTAATTTTAAAAAGTTATTTACAAGAATACCCTCCACATTATTTAGCTTACGTAAATGGAAAGGATTTGAGGGATAATTATGTCATTGATCAATCTTATGTAGGTGTTGAAGTTCTTTGTTTCCATTAAGGAAAATAGTCTGAAATATATTTGAATTTTGACTGAAATTCTTGTTACTATACCAAATTTTATGGAGGATCTCCCCCCCCCCTCCCTCCCGAACTATTTAATAGTGTATTTTAAAGGCATATATGTGCTTAGATGGTTAAAGTACTATTTATAATTATACAATATTTTTTATGTTCACGTGGATACATATATACCTTTAAAATACATTATTAAGTAGTGCAGAAAGTAAGAGTTTTTTTAAAAAATTTGGTATCATAACAACAATTTCGATCAAATTCGAATATATTTCACACCTTTTTCCCTTTCCATCACTAATACTAATAATATGATTTTTTTTTTCTAATGATATTAGTAATATGTACCCCCAATACACAATACTATGTATAAAAATGTGCTAAATAAGGTATTAACAAAAAACAAAGTTAATGAATGCATTGTTTTTATAATACACTCTATCAAACGACTATTTAGTAGGGGCATTTGGTAGTAAAATAAATCTAGCTTATCCAAATATTATTTTTCATACAACTTATACGACGTTTGGTAGATAGAAAGGAGGCAAGTTATTTATATAGAATTAACACAATATTTAATTGACGATTTAAAAACCTGCATTACTAATTCATGTTTAAGTTATGAGAGAATTTATGTATTGTTTTACGCATCTATAGAAGGTGGAAATAACTAATTTATACATTATTAATATCTGCACAAAATAATACATAATTTCACTCATAACTTATACTTGTATAACTCTAATGAACTATCAAACGATCGCTAAGTGTCTTAGTAGATGTTTGGCATGCAGTTTCAATTCATGATTTGAATCAAGAGATAAAATCTCAAATTTTCCCCCAAAAATGATTTGGATATGTATATATTTAAATATATAAATAAGAGGTTTGTCACTTAATTATTAAAATATCTTTATGATAATTGAATTAATTATGAAGAATAATTAGACTTACAGGCATTTTAAAAAGAGGAACTTTCATATATATATATATATTATATATATATATATATATATATATATATATATATTATATATATATATATATATATATATATATATTATACATATGTATTTGTATATATGTCAGCACAATTGGGAGAGGAGAGGAGAGGAGAGAGAGGCGAGCGAGATTGGGAGGGAGGAGAGAGGCGAGCGAGATTGGGAGAAGGAGGCGAGAGGCGAGAGAGATAGGAGAGAGGTGAATTGTATTTGTATATCAATTAGATAACTATATATTATACATATGCATTGTATATTTGGCAAGTGAGATTGGGATCATAAGGAGAGAGGCGAGCGATATTGGGTGAGGGAGGAGAGAGGCGAGCGACAAAGGGCAGCGAGTGGGAGAGAACTAAATTATATATGTATATCGGTTAGATTATACATATGTATTTGTATATTATGGCGAATCATACATATACAAACGTAGCTAATTATACAAACTCAAAATCAGTCCACGTAATTAATATATAATGTTAGTCGCGAATGTAATTATAGCAAACTATAGCTATGATAAGTAAATTAACTAGTATATTTCCTTTACAAAAATATTTAAATAGATTTTTGGATATATCAAAACAAAAATATAAAACAATCTAGAATATTAAGGCAAAAACATAATTACGAACTAAGAGTGAAAAAAAAATCAATATATATATCAAGAGAATCAGGTTTTCTTTCTTACAAAGCTGGTTGTTTTATGTTCATCAAACAATATTGTCAATAAATCATCAAACCTTTTGTGAAAACTTTTCATCACTCTTTCAATCCGTTGAAAACTCATCCAAGTTAATTTAACTAATTTATATAACAATAAAATATCACTAATACTTTGGCAAAATCATCAATTCCACCACCATATCTTAAATTCGTTAACCTTTGTCCCTTTTTCCACGAACACTCTCTTGCTTATTATAACTTGACTAATCATGTTTGTTTTCATGACCCAAAAACATATGTGATTGTAACACCCTGTATTCGAAAAAGGGTAATGAACTAACATTCAAAACCTACCGGTGCCATCCACGAGGACCACTGATGGTCCGTAGGTTTACCCAAGTACCGTAGGTGGGGTTCGTGGATTGGCCACCCAACAAGTTGTCCAAGCCTAGGAACACGACTGGGCCTACGGACCGTAGGGGTCCAGGGGCCGTGGTTAGAACTCCCAAAGATCAGGTCCCAGACCACCTAACCACGGATGTGTAGGATGGACCATAGGTCCATCCACAGTCTGTGATAGTGGTGTCGTCGGTCATTGTTTGACAGTTATTTTCTGGGGCAGTTAGGTTTTTTCCTAATTAATTAATTAATTCCTATACTATGTCGTTTTGCCTATATTTAGAACCCCTATATAATCCTTTTTACCCCAAAAGTTACCCCATTTAATTCATTATTCCAATTCCACAAAAGAAATCATATCTCCTCCCAAATATTCTCTCTCTAGAAAGCTTGAAGAAGAAGAAAAATGATTCAACATAGGGTTTAAAGCTAAGATCTCAATTATTCCATTGAAGATAAGCAATTGGACTTGAGGTACGATAGGTTTCATCCATGAAATCTCTTACATTCATGGAGTCCCCAAATTCCTCTATTTCAAAAGGTAGAATTTCATAATTTAGCTAGTGTTTTCTTCAATCGCCATGGATTCTTCTGATTATTTATCTTAATGATTGGATTATGTTTAAATATGCATGTATTGATGATTTACAATGCTTTTATGATGTTTTCCTTATGAACCCATGCAAACCCCCATGTTTTTCCAAATTGTGATCATATGATGTGGGTTGTTGATTATGAAAGAGGAATTTTATAATCTGAAGCATAAGCATGAAGTAACAAAATTACATGAATTTATGACAAAATCCATATCTAAATCATTTTATATATTTTGTAATTGAAAGTAAACTTTGAATCTTGAAAGGGCAAAGTATCAGTTTATGCATGATCTTTTGAAACCTATGCAAATGTTAAAAGGTGATTTGAGAGTAAAGTGTCGAATAATGATAATTTATGTTGTGTTGTGAAAGGTTATTCTCATAAACACATACTAGCATGATGTGAAAGGTTTTCTCACATATAAAGGATTCTTAGGCTGAAAGAATATTCTTACCTAATTGAATCAATGAATAAGAGCTTTCCTAATGAAGTAGCTTAGATTGACAAGATGGCATGTCTTTCCATGGATAATGAGTATATATAAGTAAGAAAATATTGTTCCATGGAAGTTATGGTTAGCACCAAATAGATATTGACATTAAAATGGGCGCTCTCCCGCTAATAGAGGTCGAGTTTCTAGAAGAAGTCTCATGAGATGGAACTTCTTCCATTAGTAGAGTCCGATTTTTAGTATCAATCTCTTTATTCCATAAATTATGTGCCCTCATAGGATGATTAACTAGTGAATCCACTTAGGATGCTAGAAGTTCTTGGTTCTACCTTACGCAACTAGAACAATCCTTTTTTGTGTTGGAGATATCAGGTAATCATGATATAGCTCAAATGGTCTCTATGTTAATTAAGGATAATTTTCCACAACAAGACTATAGTGAACTAAGGTTACTGAAGGAATATCTCTTGCATTGACCATGATATTATGACTTATGTTTTTTAACTTTTTTATATCATGTTTTACTTGGTCAATTGCATGTAATGGAATGAAATATCCCATTTAGCATATTTTAAATGTTTTTATGCATAACTAGCATACTTAGTGCATTTTTGTACTAATGTATACTCTTGCCTACATTTTCTCCAAATATAGGGTTTGACAGACAGGATTCCCATTTTAGTGGCTAGATTTTGGACTTTGATTCTTCCCCAAGCTTGGTGAGTCCTCATGGTGCGAGAGGACGAATTACTCTCATTTTATAGTATTTTTTTTTGGACAGGATGTATAGGCTAGGCCCAATTTCATTTGACTGTAATAGATGGCTATGCTGAGACATGTGTTTAGACTTTCTCTTTTCTATAAAACTATTTTGGACTTAAGATGATTGTTTTACTCTTTATTGTTCTATTTCTTAAGTTGTGAAAACTAAGTGGCTTGTATGGAGTCCTTCGGCGTTTTATACGCCATGTTATATTACATCTAGGTTATACCCCTTGGTCGTGACAAACTTGATAATCAGAGCACACAATTATGGTCATAAGATGTCTCATAAGCCATGTCTAGTAGAATCTTGTTAATGAGTGTGAAGCGCGCCATATTTATGAATGAGAGGCTTTAAGATTATTAGAAAATTTCACTTCTTTCATTACTCTAAAGTCATGCTAAAGAGTTTAACTCTATAAAGTCTCTCTCCTAATCCATACCTTATGCTCTTCAGGACAAGTCTAGTCGAAGGTCTTATGCTAAAAAGAATGTAAGGAAGAATGTGGAACAAGAAACTCATGTTCATACTTCGATCGATCTCTTGGCCTAACAAGTTACAAATGTGGAGTTTCAATTGACTTTTTAAGTGTTGGGTCGAGCCGTCCCAAACCAATAGAGAGGTGGTAGTTCCCGTGAAGGAAGAACTTCTTACGCTACTAACATGTTTGATGAAATATCCAAAACAATTAAGTAATATTCTGTTTTGAATGTTAAGATGATCTTACTTTTGGATAACTACTCCTGCACATGATTTATGCACCTAGGTCTTAAAAATAATGTAGACAAGCCTTAGCGGGAACATATCATCAATTATATAGTTTATATGTTATTTATTGAGTAGGCATTAGTGTCTAAAAGGGTGTTTGAATTGATTTAAAAGTTGGTTAAACATATATTTAAGTCAATTTTTAACATTTGGAAGTGTTTGTCAAATGTAAAAGATAAATAAATTAAATATTAACAAATGATTTAAATTAGTGAGGAAGTGTTTGACAAGGAGAAAAATTACTTAAAATAAGTTAAAAACCAAAAGTAGGTTTCACCATACTTTTATTTTTTGACTTAAAAGTTATTTCAATTTGACTTTTTACTATTGATTTAAAAACTACTTTTTTAAAAAATAAAATGAACTTTCAGTTTTTTCTTCTCAAAATGGTGAATTCGTGGAAAGTCGGTGAGATGCACTCCTACATATACTATGATGAAGTAATTATAATATTTACTATTTATTTGAGGTATACATCAAAATTTAGTCACATATATCTATTAACATTGTGAAGTATGTAAAGTCATATTTATTTAAAGATTTAGGGAGAAAGGTCTGATATACCCCTTAACTTTCTCATTTAGAGCTGATATACCCCTTGTTATGAAAGTGGTCCATATATACCCCTATATGTAAACAAATGGCTCACATATACCCCTTTTCTCTAACGGAAATGAAAAAAATTAATTTTAATCTAAATTTTTATTATTTTTTTCTAAAAAATATAATCCCATATGAGTAAATTTAATCATCGTCAAACATATCTTTTTTGACTTTTTTTGTTTCAATGACTAATTCATAATTATTATTTTGATAATAAAATTGATTTATGTTTCACTAATATTCTTGTAAAACTTATTGTAGATGACCAAATTTTTTCTTCGAATACAAAATTAAATTACAATACACAGTAAAAAAATAGTTTAATTTTTTTTCTTTAAACTAAGAAATGAAAGAAAAAAAACAAAATAAGAATAAGAAATTCAAATAATTATAATAAAAGAAGTCAAAAAATAATTTATGTATGAAAAAAATTAAAATATACCTTGAACTTTGATAGAAGAATCATATATATCCCTAAATAATTTTTTAAAAAAATTTAGAAGTAATAAATATAAATTTAAAATTAATTTTTTAACTTCCGTTAAATGAAGGGTATATGTGAGCCATTTTATAACGGCAGGGTATATGTGAGCCGTTTGTATAACGGTAAGGGCATATATGAGCCACTTTTATAATGAGGGGTATATCAGCTCTAAAGGACAAAGTTGAGGGATATATCAGACCCTTTTCCCAAAAATTTATTATACCAAGGTTTGTCAAAGCAATAGATAAATTTTTTGACTTTTTTAAATTTCTTCATATTTAAATTTTACAGTTAATATTTTTCACAGAGGAAAAATATGTGAACGAACCAATCATATAGTTGTTCTAAAATGACAAATAGTAAAAGCGGGCTTTGTTGGTATAGCAAATAATTGTACGAGTAAGAAAAAAATTAGGAACGTCAGTCGATAATCATTTTAAGAAATAAAAATTGATTGAGCCAAAAACTTTGGGATAAGATCCAATGATAAGTACAAGCAACACAAATTACTTTGGTCTGTGCATCTGATCATGCCAATAAACATATTTGAAATGTATTCTATCATAACTTCATCATTTTTGTATATATATCTTAGGCTTGTGTGAATGATACTAGCATATAAATTATCCTTCATCACCAAATGACAATGAAAACATCGACTACTAGAAATATATATTATATATATATATATATATATATATATATATATATATATATATATATATATATACAAACATTATTTTTTATAGGGAAAGGGTCTGATATACCCCTCAACTTTGTCATTTGTAGCTGATATACCCCTCGTTATAAAAGTGGCTCATATATGCCCTTACCGTTATACAGACGGCTCACATATACCCCTGCCGTTACAAAATGGCTCACATATACCCTTCATTTAACGGAAGTTAAAAAAATAGTTTTAATTTATATTTATTACTTCTAATTTTTTTTAAAAAAATTATTTAAGGGTATATATGATTCTTCTATCAAAGTTCAATGTATATTTTATTTTTTCATACATAAATTATTTTTTGACTTCTTTTATTATAATTATTTGAGTTTCTTATTCTTATTTTGTTTTTTTTTGTTTCATTCCTTAGTTTAAATAAAAAAAATTAAACTATTTTTTTGTGTATTGTAATTTAATTTCGTATTCGAAGAAAAAATTTGGTCATCTACGATAAGTTTTACAAGAATATTAGTGAAACATAAATAAATTTGATTATCAAAATAATAATTTTAAATTAGTCATTGAAACAAAGACGAGGATTAAATTTACTCATATGGGATTATATTTTTTAGAAAAAAATAATAACATTTAGATTAAAATGATTTTTTTTCATTTCCATTAGAGGAAAAGGGTATATGTGAGCCATTTATTTACAAGTAGGGGTATATATGAGCCACTTTCATCACAAGGGGTATATCAGTTCTAAATGACAAAGTTAAAGGGTATATCAGACACTTTTCCCTTTGTTTATTTGTCTTTAAATTCAATTCGACATTATTACCTTGCAACTTTATAATTTTTATTGAGTTACAAGGTATCACATAATATGAAAATATAGGCTCATAATATGAATGTGATAGTAGATCCATAATATAAATGCATTAAACAAATCTGAAAACAGACGCAATAGAAAGACCCATATAATGTGAAAGCAATAAATAAATAGATATACTCGCAATATGAAAGTATTAAGTAAATATGACAATACACGTGATAGATAGAATCCTAACAAGAAAGCATGACAATACTCGTGAGAAGTACACTCACACACCTATTATAAATTGTACAAGTGCTTTTCTTGAAATTGCTCAGCCTTATTTAACAGAAAGATATTACTGTCTTCTTCATATCATTTTCTTTTGCAATGGAAAATGAGACTAAAAAAGCAATTAAAAAATTAAATGAATCTCATCGAGTCTGAGAGAGCACGTGCTGTGAGTTTCTCAAAAGGAAAAAAACTTTGTTTGAGGATGCAAAGAAGTTTGCAACTCAGACTGGGGCAGATGTTGGTGTTATGCTCTTTTCACCAGGTGGAAAACCGTATTCCTGTGGTTCCACAATCATAGAAGATATAATTGAAAATTTTCTCAAAATGAAAGTAGAGGACCCCCGACGTCATTATGCTGAGGGTGAATCAAATGGTTTTGAGGAATTGAAAGATCTCCATAAAAAATTGCAAACATGTAACGAGAATGAAAAAAAACGAATACTAATGCATAAGATTCTGCACCCTGGCTCAAAAATACCTCAAGATAAACATATGGAGGAGCAGAAGTTGGCACTGAAGTTGCGGGTAGAGAAGATGAAAAAAGAAACACAACATTCTATTTTGATGGAGCATCTAAAATTTGATTTAAATGTTGCCCCTGAGCCAGAAGATGAGGAGGAATATTGAAGTCAGGAGTATCATGGAGTTTATAATTGGAGTTATGAAAATTGAAGATATGCTTAGAGAAGATTTAACTAGAGATTGAGTCTTCTATCATGAACAATTGTTGTTTTTTTAATGAAGTCACTTGTTGTTAGTAATGAATTATCCATCTTTATGAGGTTTTAGATTATAAAAATAAAAGATCATGGATTTCTTATGTTATTAAGTCAGTTTTTTTTCATCTTCAGTCTTTAATGATGCTTTGTGTTGCCTAAATTGATAAATTAATTGAATTTTTTTTGTAACTAGTGAATATTGTGAAAGTGATAAATCAAAGAAAACTCTCATACACTCATCAATTTTCTTTTATGTTTTCATCTTCAATAAAATTAGTGCATTTATGTTTTACATCTAGGCTAGATCTATGTGAGATGGTGGAATCTCTCCATTATGGATGTATCTTCGTCTGAAAATCGGGAAGTTAGAAGGGACAATAAGAAAATCCGATTTGAACAACGTGTCCCCAAAAAAACTTTTTTTTTAGGATCCGACAACTCATATAGGATTTTTGAAATATCAATTGACTCTATTGGCATATTCAAGATTACAAAAGAAGTTGGTTCTTATTTTTAACATGGTGCTCATATATATTGAAATAAAGTATCAATTTTTTTTTTATCACAAGCACATATATAAACAAGATCC
This sequence comes from Solanum corneliomulleri, assembly GCA_027704805.1. Taxonomy (NCBI): domain Eukaryota; kingdom Viridiplantae; phylum Streptophyta; class Magnoliopsida; order Solanales; family Solanaceae; genus Solanum; species Solanum corneliomulleri. The sequence goes on from JAKWIY010003058.1 coordinate 56,374,536, forward strand.
CTTTCGTGTATGATACAAAATAAATTTTACTCAAGTGCATTAGCCTTAGAGAGTACTTTTCCAAATTCAACTTATTTCTTTTTTGGCTCCAATTTTGTGCAACCTCGATTACTAAACTAGCAATTTAGGTATTAATTATTTCAATGTAAAATTGCCCCTTCAAAAAAAGTAATTCTTGCATACTAATTTTAAAATTATTACTGACAATATAACAACCCATTCATTTTACGCGTTACAATTTTTTTTTGACTTTATTAAATTTCTTCATATTTAAATTTTATTGTTAAGTATTTTTCACAGAGAAAAAATATGTGAACCACATCATATAGTTATTCTAAAATGACAAATAGTAAAAGTGCGCTTTGTAGTATAGAAAATAATTTTACGATCAAGGAGAAAATTAGAAACGTCTGTCGCTAATTGTTTTAAGAAATAAAAATTAATTGAGCAAAAAAACATTGACAAGACGATACACAATCTATGGGATAATATCCAACAGTAAGTACAAGCAACACAAATTACTTTGATCTGTGCATCTGATTCTGCCAATACACATATTTGAAATGTATTCTATCATAACTTTATCATTTTTGTGTATATATCTTATGCTTGTGTGAATGATACTAGCATATAAGCTTATCTTCATCACCAAATGACAACGTAAAACATCGACTACTGGAAAATATGTGTGATATATATATATATAACCTTAGGTCCGCCTATGTGGCACTCCCACAAACAAGAATTCCTATTAAAATTTATTTATTTCCTAAATTAGCCTTCCCCTTTCATGAAAAGTTGGGACTTTTATGTAAAATTGCGACTTTAATAAAGAGTTGCGACTTTAATGAAAAATTGCAACTTTTATGAAAAATTGTGATTTTTATGAACGGTTGTGACCTTTACGAAGGGTTGCAAATCTTCCAAGTAGTTGTAACCTTTCCGATAAGGCACAATAAACATTTGTGCAGGTCACCCTTTGTTGGTTATGAATAGAGGAATTTCCTCTCTTTTAAAACAACGAAAATTCTAAACCTTTCTTCTTTTTTTCTTCTTCTTTTATACAACTAAATATTGAATGGCTCAATGACACCATTGCTTATGTTAAAGATTTTGGTATGTATTTTTACAGTCATTAATTTATATCTTTGTTATTAAGGATAAATGATATGATAAGTTACCTTTATCAACTAATTATTTGTGTACTTGTTTCGTGTTGAGTGACTCACTGACACAATTACTTATGTTACAGATCATGGTATGTATTTTTAAAGTCATTAATTTGTACTTATATATTAAGGATAAATGATAAGATAAGTTACCCTTATCTCAAGAAAAATGATAAGACGTAATAAGTTTCATTTTCCTTTACATTATTAATGTTTGTTATCTCGTAATCTTGTATAAACGATAATATAGCGTTTTAGTTTTAATGGCTGGTAAATTTAAATTATTATTTTATAAATTATGTGATACAAAATTCTCGCGCGAAACACGGGTAAATTTACTAGTCATATAGATTGAAATCATATAGAGTTCACTAATATCAAAGAATCCAATATTTCAAGTTCTAAATATAATTTTTCGAGATGTTACTATTGTAATCACAAGACTTCAACAAATCCTTGATATTTGTAGTAAACTCTTGGTCCAAATCAACCAACAAGACATCAAATTGCCTCTATCATGCCAAAAAAGGGAGTTGCCATCAAAAAAATTTCTTCAATCATATGAGAATTTTTCTTTTACTACATAACAACCAAGAGGTACAAGAAAATATTTTTCTAACATAAAAGACTGAATTTATAGAGAAACATTTACTTTTTGGTAGGTGTTATATATAGTATCTCTATTGTCTAGTGGACATGAATTTTTTTTTTCTTGAATCAAGACAAGGTATAATAAAATCCTATTCTACTTTTTTAGTATGGAGGGCAATACTTTCATGATAGTGTTTTTTGCTTAAATGTATTTTTTGAGGAAACAATTTATTAGAAGGGAAAATGACTTCTATAACTTATGGCATCTGAGTGAGTTTTGTTTTCATTTAAAAAGTAAAATAGTTATGGTTTTACCTTATATTTATTGTTTCAACCAGTACTTATATATCATTTTCAACCATTGCCATTCAAAAGCATCATATAAGAGCTTCTTCAATTGATGTTTATGGTCGAGGCCCCAACCCTCTATTCAATGGTACCCAAATGCCTTTATTCATAACATGTGCGGTTGCCAAAGTTTGCATTATATCTTGCACCTTATCTCGAAACAACACTATGCCCTCTTAATACTCTCTCTAGTGGGTCTATAGAAGAGATGTTGTAATCACCCAACCCGCTAGTGATAATATCTTTTTTGGGCTTAGGCCTGCACAACTTTAAGGAAAAATTACTAAAATATACTACTTTAATTTATTTAATTTCATTAATTCCCTACTGATGTATTAAATTACAAAAATCCCTTTTTTTATCCCAAATGATACTAATTAAATTTTACACATTAAATTTCATGTCCAACACATAAAAAGATACTCAAATTCACAATTAAATTAGATACTTTAGTTTTTATATACTTATCAATAATTCATATAAATATGATACTTAAATAACAGATGTATGACAGTATGATACACATATACTATTATTGATACCTTAATATATACGAAATATAAGTAAAAATAAAACAAAGAATCATTCTATCATGATCACCAAAAAATGATACTTAATAAAATTAATTGAACATACTAACAAATATATTCAAAAATCATGATAAGATTGAAAAGATACTTAATACAATTCATCTTATACTAACATATAAAAAAACAGGTTAACATGATACTTACAAAATACTAATTGAAACTATATATATAAACGAAATATTAAATTTAAAATATATTTCTTTGATACATTAAATTTCATGTCCAATACATTAAAAGATACTCAAATTTTAGCTATAACAGTTACAGAAAAAAAAATATTCAGTCATTTATATTTAAGTATCATTTCTATTTTATAAAGTATCCAGAATTCTTAAAAATAAGGGATTTTTGGTAAATATCGATATTATAGGAATATAATGTAATTTATCATTTACAGTATGTCATTTGACTAATTTTTACCAACTTTAAAACACATCACTAATTCGTAAGCCCTACTCACTTATGCACGCAACGTCTCTCATGTGTTTTGCCGATATGGAACTTCTTATCTTAAATTGGGGTGTTGCATACACCTCCTCATGGATTCAGTTTCCTTACTGAGGTTTGCCCCACTGAACGGGGGATTTTCCTAGACTCCACACTGAGCTTTGCCTTGCCTTATCGAGATTTGTCTAATTTCAGTTGAACTCTGACCCACATTGACAAGGCTATAATAAGAGTTACTTTGATACTACTTGTAACGACCCAACCCGCTAGTGATATTGTCTACTTTAGGCCTAGGCCCACACAACGCTAAAATATGTCACTAGCTGGTAAGGTCTACTTACTTATATACCCAACATCTCTCATGCGTTTTGCCTATGTGGAACTTCTTATGATAAGTTAGGCGTTACAGATTTAGTGAATTTTCACAGCAAGATCAATGACAACGATTGCTTACAATTCCTATGAAACAGCGGCCAAATTTAATTTCTAGTATACATCAAATACATTCATCATAGCCAATTGTCCATCTGTTACATATATTAATGCACATCTAGTGGCCAAGAAAGGTCACCCCAATATTAATGGTACTTAGGATCATGCTCAAAGTTTAACAGAATGAAGTCCAACGAAAAGATGAAGACCCCACTTGCACTAGAACATCCTCCACAACTCCCTCTGGTCTGGCAACAAAGCGGTCAGCAAGTTGTAAATGATGGTGGTCAGCTTAGGACTTCAAAAACCCAAATTTTTGTACAAGGATGAGGGCATATGGTTTATGTTATCTCCAAGATTACATAGCCCCAGGCGTGAATCTTTTACCCTATGGTAATGTGCACTTTAACGCTACCTACATGTTTCAGCTTGGTCTGTAATCTATTCTTAATTCTTACTCATTTCACTCGAGGTTCCCTTGTTAATTTAATTCAAATGTGTACACAACTCTTTATAAGTCTTTTCTAGGGCATGTCCCCCTGTATTAGAGTGAAGAACATTTTTGTGTTTAGTTAAAGACCTTGAATGAAGTTATGAACCAACACCTCATTAGCTTGGTCGTATGTGGGTATCTTATCAACAAATATTTGAATCTATTTACCAAACTAAGTCATTATATAAAACAATTTATCAAAATAATATATTTTTTCAATTTCTTTTCAAAACTAGTTAAACGTACTTCATAGTAACGTTTTAGGGTATATTTCAATTTTTAAAAGCTGACGGCGTCAGTTTGATATACGTTACCGTGAGTAACGTTTTACTCCTAAAACGTTTTTGTGAGTAACGTCTTACTCCTAAAACGTTACTCATAGTAACATTTTAAGAGTAAGACGTTACTCACAAAAACGTTTTAGGAGTAAAACGTTACTCACGGTAACGTATATCAATATGACGCCGTCAGCTTTTAAAAATTGAAATATACCCCCTAAAACGTTACTGTGAAATACGTTTATACTAATTTTGTAAAATTTTTAAAAAACATATTATTTTGGTGAATTACTTTATATAATGGCTTAGTTTGGTCAATACTTCCTATCTCAATATCTCACTCCTTAATTTGAATTTTTAACCAAACTAAGTCATTATATAAAACAATTTACCAAAGTAATACATTTTTCTAAAATTTTACAAAACTAGTATAAAGGTATTTCACGGTAACGTTTTAGGGTATATTTAATTTTAAAAAAACTAACAACATTAGGTTGATATACGTTACTGTAAGTAACGTTTTACTCCTAAATTGTTATTTTCAGTAACGTTTTACTCCTAAAACGTTACTGTGAGTAACGTTTTAGGAGTAAAACGTTACTGTGAGTAACATATATCAATCTGACGCCATCAACTTTAAAAAAATAAAATATATCCTAAAACGTTACTATGGAATACGTTTATACTAGTTTTGTAAAATTTTAGAAAAATATATTATTTTGGTGAATGACTTTATATAATGACTTAGTTTGGTTAAAACCTCCCTTAATTTTGTTGTTTTCCTGGATGGAAATAATCTAATCAAGAATTTCCACTTCCCTAAACTTCAACGACCATTTCCTAGAAAAGAGAAGGGAAACAAAGTGAGCCTCACATAATTAGGAGATACCTTATTAGTGTGTAAATGTCACTTTTTCAAAAAGTTTTGAAGATGCACTTGGAGATCTTCATAAGGGATTTACTGAATTGTTCATTGGTGTGCAAGAGTTGAATCATGTTGTGCTTAAGTGCAAATCTACCCCAGCTCTTGATATCACGAATGTGAGTGGGATTTCCACATCGTGTACTATCTTAGCTTCCATTTCTATAGGGTCCGCTCATTAAATATCAATTTGAGGTATGAGGTATTACAAATCTGCTTGACTTCTCTAGTAGAGTAAGAATATTCCAGGCTCAATCAATAGCTCTACAAGTTCTCCGTTTGTCTTTAGTATACTAATGTGAGTTACTTGTAAAAATTAACAGTAAAGATCAAGTTGTCAACACTTAAATAAGTAGTATATATTACCAAGAAAAAATTAAATATATAGTCATTATAAAGTCTCTGGCAACAACGCAAAAACTTGTTGCGTCCAAACGTACACACAAGTATATATGGTCAAACAAGTAGAATAGTGACTCTTAAGAGCGGGAAACTCTAATAAGGCTCACACTTCAACTAAAATTTCTAAAGGCAGTGGATCCATTAGGGGAGTGGTTTCTTTCAGCGTCAAGGACGTGTTCAAGAAGCTATGCTGGTATCTAAGGTTGGTTAGCCATCTTGTGGGTTCTAAAGGTCAGGCCATGGTTCTCATAGTTCACATTAGTGGTTTGCAAGACGAGACACTTACAATGGTTCTTGTGGATCGTCACAACAGTCCCAAGGTCAAAGATTTTTCCTCAGTTGAGGAGATCTCGATCAAATGATATGATGTTCCCTTTACAAGACGGTCAAAGAGGACTCTATCCTAGAATATATATGCACAAATATTATTTCTTTTTCATTTGTCTTTAAATTCAATTCATATTATTACCTTGCAAGTTTATAATTTTTATTGAGTTACAAGGTATAACATAATATGAAAATATAGACTCATAATATGAATGTGACAGTAGATCCATAATATGAATGCATTAAACAAATCTGAAAACAGACGTGAAAGCACACGCGATAGAAAGACCCATATAATATGAAAGCAATAAATAGATAGATATACTCGCAATATGAAAGTATTAAGTAAATATAACAATACACGTGATACCTAGAATCCTAACAAGAAAGCATGACAATACTCGTGGGAAGTACACTCACACACCTATTATAAATTGTACAAGTGCTTTTCTTGAAATTGCTCAGTCGTATTCAACAGAAATATATTACTGTCTTCTTCATATCATTTTCTTTTGCAATGGAAAATTAGACTAAAAAAGGAAATCAAAAAATTGAAATGAATCTCATCGAGTCTGAGAGAGCACGTGCTGTGAGTTTCTCAAAAGAAAAAAAAAAACTTTGTTTGAGGATGCAAAGAAGTTTGCAACTCAGATTGGGGCAAATGTTGGTGTTATGCTCTTTTCACCAGGTGGAAAACCATAAACATGTGGTTCCACAAGCGTAGAAGATATAATTGAAAATTTTCTCAAAATGAAAGTAGAGGACCCCCGACGTTATTATGCTGTAGGTGAATTAAATGGTTTTGAGAAATTAAAAGATCTCCATAAACAATTTCAAACATGTAACGAGAAAGAAAAAAATAAATACTTATGCATAAGATTCTGCTTCTTGGATCCGATATACCTCAAGATAAACATATGGAGGAGCAGAAGTTGGCATTGAAGTTGCGGGTAGAGAAGGTTAAAAAAGAAACACAAAATTCTATTTTGATGAGCATCTAAAATTTGATTTAAATGTTGCCCCTGAGCCAAAAGATGAGGAGGAATATTGAATTTAGGAGTATCATGGAGTTTAAAACTGGAGTTATTGAAATTGAAGATATGCTTAGAGAAGATTTAACAGAGATTGAGTCTTCTATCATGAACAATTTTTTTTTAATGAAATCACTTGTTGTTAGTAATGAATTATCCATCTATATGAGGCTTTAGATTAAAAAAATAAAAGGTCATGGATTTCTTATGTTATTAAGTTAGTTTTTCTTATCTTCAGTCTCTGATGAAGCTTTGTGTTGCCTAAATTGATAAATTAATTGAATTTTTTTAGTAATTAGTGAATATTGTGAAAGTGATAAATCAACGAAAACACTCAAACACTCATTAATTTATAATTATGTTTTCATCTTCAACAAAATTAGTGCATTTATATTTTACATCTAGCTAGCTCTATGTGAGAAGGTGGAATCTCTCTGTTATGGATGTATCTTCGTCTGGAAATCGAGAAGTTAGAAGGGGGTATTAGAAGGGATAATAAACAAATCTGATTTGAACAACGTGTACCTAGAAAAACATTATTTTTAGGATCCGACAACTTATATAGGAACTTTTCATATATCAAATGACTCTTTGGCATATTCAAGTTTACAAGAGGAGCTGGTTCTTATTTTTAACATGATACACATATATATTGAAATAAAGTATCTAATTTTTTTTTTATCACAAGAGCATATATAAACAAGATTCCTTTCGTGTTTATTACAAAATAAATTTTACTCAAGTGCGTTGGCCTTAGAGAATACTTTTCCAAATTCAACTTAATTATTTTCAGGCTCCAATTTTGTGCAACCTTGATTACTAAACTAGCAATTTAGGTATTAATTATTTGAATGTAAAATTACCACTTCAAAAAAAGTAATTCTTGCATAATAATTTTGAAATTATTACTAACTATATAACAACCCATTCATTTTATGTGTTACAAATTATTTTTGACAGTATTAAATTTCTTCATATTTAAATTTTACCGTTAATTATTTTTCACAGGAAAAATATGTCAACCACATTATATAGTTGTTCTAAATGACAAATAGTAAAGTGGGCTTTGTCGTATAGCAAATAATTGTACGAACAAGGAAAAAATTAGGAACATCAGTCGCTAATCGTTTTAAGAAATAAGAATTGATTGAGCCAAAAAACATTGAGAAGACGATATACAATCTATGGATAAGATCCAACAGTAAGTACAAGCAACAAAAATTACTTTGATTTGTGCATCTAATTCTGCCAATACACATACTTGAAATGTATTTTATCATAACTTTATCATTTTTGTATATATATCTTATGTTTGTGTGAATGATACTAGCATATAAACTTATCCTTCACCAAATGATATGTAAAATATCAACTACTCGAAATAATATATATATATATATATATATATATATATATAGATATATATATATATATATATATATATATAATATATATATATATATATATATATATTATATATATTATCTTTAAATTCATTAAGTCATTATTACCTTGCAAGTTTATAATTTTTATTGAGTTACAAGGTATCACAAAATATGAAAATACAGACTCATAATATGAATGTGATAGTAGACCCATAATATGAATGCATTATACAAATCTGAAAACACACGTGAAAGCACACATGATAGAAAGACCCATATAATGTGAAAGCAATAAATAAATAGATATACTCGCATATAAAAGTATTAAGTAAACATGACAATACACGTGATAGTTAGAATCCTGACAAGAAAGCATTACAATACTCGTGAGAAGTACACTCACACACCTATTATAAATTGTACAAGTGTTTCTCTTGAAATTGCTCAGCCTTATTCAACAAAAATATATTACTGTCTTCTTCATATCATTTTCTTTTGCAATGGAAAATGAGACTAAAAAATGCAAGCAAAAAATTGAAATGAAGCTCATCGAGTCTGAGAGAGGACGTGCTGTGAGTTTCTCAAAAAGAAAAAAAAACTTTGTTTGAGGATGCAAAGAAGTTTGTAACTCTGACTGAGGCAGATGTTGGTCTTATGCTCTTTTCACCAGGTGGAAAACCATATTCATGTGGTTCCACAAGCATAGAAGATATAATTGAAAATTTTCTCAAAATGAAAGTAGAGGACCCCTGACGTCATTATGCTGAGGGTCAATCAAATGGTTTTGAGGAATTGAAATATCTCCATAAAAAATTGCAAACATGTAACGAGAAAGAAAAAAAAACGAATACTAACGCATAAGATTTTGCACCCTGGCTCATAAATACCTCAAGATAAACATATGGAGGAGCAGAAGTTGGCATTGAAGTTCCGGGTAGAGAAGATTAAAAAAGAAACACAATTCTATTTTGATGTAGCATCTAAAATTTGATTTAAATGTTGCCCCTGAGCCAGAAGATGAGGAGGAATATTGAAGTCATGAGTATCATAGAGTTTATAATTGAAGTTATAAAATTGAAGATATGCTTAGAGAAGATTTAACTAGAGATTGAGTCTTCTATCATGACAATTATTGTCTTTTGATGAAGTCACTTTTTGTTAATAATGAATTATCCATCTATATGAGGTTTTAGATTAAAAAAATAAAAGGTCATGAATTTCTTATGTTATTAAATCAGTTTTTTCATCGTTAGTCTTTAATGATGCTTTGTATTGCCTAAATTGATAAATTAATTGATTTTTTTTGTAACTAGTGAATATTGTGAAAGTGATAAATCAAAGAAAACTCTCATACACTCATTAATTTTCTTATATGTTTTCATCTTCAACAAAATTAGTGTATTTATATTTTACATCTAGGCTAGCTCTCTATGAGATGGTGGAACCTTTCTATTATGGATGTATCTTCGTCTGGAAGCCGGGAAGTTAGAAGGGATGATTGGAAGGGATAATAAGAAAAACCCGATTGAAGAACGTGTCCCCAGAAAATCTTTTTTTTTAGGATTCGACAAATTATATAGGAACTTTCCAAATATCAATTGACTCTATTGTCATATACAAGATTACAAGAGAAGTAGGTTCTTATTTTTAATATGATACACATATATATTGAAATAAAGTATCTAATTTTTTTTTTATCACAAGTGCATATACAAACAAGATTCTTATGAAATAAAAAAATTCATTCCTAAAAGTTCACATGTGTCTATTCTACGAGATTTATGTCGTCCGTGTGAGCGTAGGTCCAACATTATGTCCGTGTGTGTGAAATACTTTTGTTGGAATGTAAATTAGAATATCCACAGGATATATATACATTTTTTAATTGTTTATGCATATATATATTTACATATTTACATAATTGCATCTAGTCATCTTGTTCTGGATATCTATTATGGTAGTTGTGTGGAGGGTAGACATTGTAGTAACACTAAAGTATGATAAATCAAGATGTGCGTACTATTATTTGTCTTAAAATCTATCCTTTCAAAAGACAGTGCAGGAACAAAAGAAATTAGTTTGAGATTTACTTTACTCTACAAACTTCCTCGAATAGATAAGCAAGTGGAAAGATAAGGGGCTTGCATGAAATTGGTTGTAACTTATCACGACTCAAAAATTAGACATGATGACACTTGTCTATTCTCACCAAGACAAGTGAACCTTATTCCAAAAACATGAAAGAAAAGTGGAAAGTAAACAATAATAACATAAGAATCGAACACTTATTCTTTTAAATGAAACCCCAAAATTCGACATGTATACAAAACACTAATGTATAAAGTACAGAATTAAAACATAATTGGAAGTCTCAATGTCTTTGTTTCTCAAATGTAACAAGACATAAAATAAGGAACAATAGAGCCCGCTGGAATGACAAACATCTTGCTGTCAATGAATCCTTAAGAAGCCTCAAGTGTAACTAGGAGAAAGGAAATCACACATATCTAGGCTCTAAACCTATACAAGTGTAGAAGCAAGGAGTAAGTACTAAACATTACGATGCTCAACAAGTAACCAAATAAGTAGGCAAAACTAGCTAGAATAGAAGTACTCATTTTATCCCAACCAAACCTCCTCAAACTACAAACTGCATACAAATTACCATAACCTAATAGATTTACAATGCACAATTCACAAGACTTGAAAATAATTGTCAAGCAGTCACAAATTCGACAATCACAACTATCAAGTATGCAAGTCACTGGTGTCAAATAGGCCAATCACAATGATCAACTAGACCATTAACAGGTATCAAGTTCATCATCTCAAAATAGCTAAGTTCACCGAATATAAATATCAATACTATTATGCACAATGTCAATTGATACTTGTAACACCTTGTATACTAGAACAAACCAAAATGTAGATTTTAGAGTTTCAGGTGCAACTCTTGGTTGACACTCACGAACCATAGGGTGACCCACGACCGGACCCACAAACCGTAGGTTAGATTATGGAACGTGGTCCATAGATCAGACCCCAATTTTAACCTCCCAAGACCCCATAAACGGTTTACTAGCACGGACCGTTGGTCTAGCAACGACCCGTTCCGACATTAGTTAAGTCAGAGGTCGTTTGGTCATTTTGTTATGCGTTGGACCCCAAAACTAAGTCGTTTAACCCCTAAACTACGTCTGTTAACCCCAAAATGGTTAATTTTAGCCTAGTAACTTATTAGAATCTATCCTAAGCAAATCATTCACCAAAAACGTCGACGAAAGAATAGAACACAGAAGGAGAAAGAGTCGACCAAGACCTAGTGTGTGTGTGTGGGTATATATATATATATATATATATATATATATATATATATATATATATATATATATATATATATATATATCTATATATATATATTATAATATGAACCAAGTACAATCCAATGTATATACTAATGTCATACAAGTTGTTATTAGGTTGCCAAGAGCTATAAGACCGAGAACGAGCAATAAGGCCAGGTTAATTTGGTATCCGGGTTGAGTAGTGGGCATGAAACGGTTCCACAAAAGGGTAGTGATATTGGACTTAGGGATTATGCAAATTGTTGAGAAAAATTTCATATATATATATATATATATATATATATTATATATATATATATATATCATTCATTTAATATGTAAAACAAAATTTATATTGCCTCTATTCCTATGTATGTCATCCTTACTAAAAATAAATGTTCATTAATACTTGTCATTTTATAAAATCAAAAATACAAATAACATTATTATTCCTATTTTACCCTAAAGTTATAGTCATGAAAGTATTAATTTGACCAACGTAGAAAAACGAAATGATTAATTCATGTTCCTTGGTTGATTTAGCTAATCAAAATAAATTAATTTATGCTTATTTATTGAAATTTGACTTCAGGAGCACACTAAGTAAGGGTACAACGGTGCTCTTATCTAATTTCTTAAGGGATATGAAATCTAAAATGATGATCTATAAATAGAAACGAAGTCAATAGTTGATATGATTACTCTTACCAACCTTTAAATCATTTATATTAGACATAAACATTCCTCTCCCCTAGGGATAACAATGGGGTAGAGCTGATGCGGGACAAATGCAGGTGTAGCATATTTAACACTATGCGAGGCGGGTTTGTGCAGGAAGGGTGGAAGTGGTTTTTTAACAAAATAATGCGGGTTAGGGCGGGTTGCAGGTCATTATGATTTTATGCGGGTTCAAACTTAATTTTGACTTTTTACATGTTACAAGGGTAACTGAGCATTATCTACTAAAATAGTGTCTTTAAAGTTACTAAAATTGTGTTTTTTAAAATTACTTTGTAATGTTCTATTATACTTTTGTGAACTTTTACTTATTTTAGTAATATTGTATTAAAGATTGGAGTAATTTTAATAATTTTTATAATGGCAAGATACATAAATGTGTCATTTAATTTGACCTCATATTGCATTCATGCCTTCCAACTTTGAGTGCACACATGTAGACATTTAAATTTAGATAAAATTGAACAAATATACACAAATATTTTATGCGACATCCTACATGCCATTTATATCCTACGTGGTGTCCAAACTCTTATATGAAGCCAATGACTGTCTTATGATACTCTTTAAATCATACATGCTTATAGTGAGATTATCTTTTGTGGCTGTCAAATCCATACTCAATAATGTATTCTCTCAATCTACATGGTGATATTGAAAATTCACCAACTTATGGAAAGATCCTCAATTTTCAAAGAGGGAGTGAAGATCGTATCTGTTAAGGAAGAAGCAATGCTGAAGCAGAGAGAGTATGTGTAACTAATACATTGAAATTCATGATATTATTATTAATGCACAACGTTTTAACGCATGTATTTGTATGATTAAAGACACAACAATTTCTCAAATCTTTTTCATATCCTTTTCACTATATCTGTGAAAGGTACTTTTATAAACAAATAATTTTTAATTTAAAATTATACAATGTATTTGTTTTTAATACAACAATTTTATCAAATTATACTGATTGAATGTTGAGTTCATGAAGGAGCATATAGAAAAGAGGGTTCACATTATATGCACAATAGACTATAGAGTAACCAGATAAGTAGGTAAATCAGAGACTTATCAAAACCCCCTAACTTAAACTATTGTTTCTTCTCAAACAATACTGTGAGAAATATGTTAGAAGTGTTATAAAATCAAGCTCATAAGAGATATAATCATAAAGAGAAGAAGACAAGAGATGTAGATAGAAGAAGAGGAATTTTCTTCTTATTCAAGTGTATTCAAGTCTCATATGTATATATTACAATAGTGAATGAACAACCCTATTTATAGAGTGAGAAATCACTCCAAAGGTCACCATATTAAGTATCATAATAAATAGATACATTCTTATCCAAAAATGTTCATGTAACCTAGTGAATATGAATGGTTGTTCATGTACCAGCCTTATGGACTATCCACTTAATTCAATGTATTTATAACACTCCCCCTTGGATGTCCATAGATAATGTGCCTCGTTAAAACCTTACTAGGAAAAACCCCGTGGGAAAAAATTCCAGCGAAGGAAAAAGAGTACACATATCTTTTGATACGCACTATTTGTTGCCTCATTAAAAACCTTGCCAGGAAAACCCAGTGGGAAAAAACCTCGGTCAAGGGAAAAAGAGTGCAACGCGTATTATACTCTCCCAGATTAAAACATCACTTAATTTCTTCTGATGATGTCTCCAATCTTCGTACATTGTGGTTGGTATATTTTATTTTTTTTTAAAGAAAAACCACGCATTTCTTGAATATGGTGTGTCATTTATCTCAACCAGACGCACTTTTGACTTGCTTTATGGAGGACTTTTATTTCTGCATAGCAACATTTGCTTCATTGATCGCCACGATATTATTGTGCCTCCACATGCAAACACATAGCGTGCTTGAGATAGAGCTTTATGCGGATCAGAGAAATATTCTGCATCTGCATAACCAATCAATTTTGTCTTGAATTCCTCGGAATAGAATAAACTCATAACTATGGTCATTCGAGGATATTCAATCATGTGCTCAACACCATTTCAATGTCCTTTTATCGGGGAGAAACTGAATCTTGCTAGTAAATTTACTGCAAAACAAATATCTGGTCAAATATTATTAGTAAGATGCACTAGTGCCCTGATTGCACCAAGATAGAGTTTCATCACCAAGAAACATCTCTCATCCTTCTTTTGAGATCAAACTGAATCATCATTTATTCAAGTGATCTCATAATCATTGGGGTACTCAATGAATGCAATATATCCACATAAAATTGCATCAAAAATTTTCAGTGTATGTGCACTGTTAGACAAATATTTTATTTGTCAAATTATCAATCTGTTGGTCAAGACAAAATTTTGTCTTACCAAGACCTTTTCATAAAAATACAAGGACAATTAGGGTCATTCTTTTGTACCCTTTTTCTTCCTTGACTATTTCAATCCATATAAGGATTCTTGAAGCTTTATTGGAAAAGTTTCTTTCAAACTCTTATATGCTTCAGACACCTCGATTGTTTCAAGGATTTTCATATAACCTTTATTGTCTAGCTAGACATTACAATTATTCATTTACATGCATTCAAGTTTTCATATATTGCCAGATCAAAACAAACCTCATTGCATCCACCAAAGGAGAAAACATCTCCATAAATGTCAGGATTTTTGCGATAAACCTTTATGCCCCAAGGCACAAACCGTATTTGATATCTTACGGTTATACTATCGCATAATAATTTATTTGTACCCCACTGACATTATACCTTGATTTATGGACTACCAGTCCAAAATGTCACATTTCTAAGTGAAACAAAATATACTTGAATTGTGCATTTTACTTGGCCAACCATTTATCTGTCCACACTATATGACAGATTTGAATTCAAGATCCTCATCACAATTTATATCATTGAGCGCTACCTCATATCAAAGATACCGTCGACGGTTATTTGATATCGATTCCAACAAGACATAACTTACCGAGATCTCTTCACTTTTCATTATTTCAGGTACCTGAACCTTTTTCAAGATTTTATGAAGTGTTATGTCAATGTGCTCTTTTATAGAACTTGCCTCATTATCATGACCATATTGATCATTTGCTCCTTCCTTCTTCAAGGAATTTTATATTTGGAATCGATTGGTCTTTTACGCTTCCGACGTATCATAGACTCTGTCCTTCAAGGACTTCACATTGGAGCATTTGCAGCTGAATTATATCATAGGGTCAGTGCATTCATCTGGCAACTGATTTGCAACATTATGCACCTGAATTATTCCTTGAACTTTAAGTTCACATATTTATTTAACGAGGATCTAGATAATTCATAATTAACCTCACACATAATTTTCAGCTGTCAATCATCTCTCCCCCTAATGTTAGAAAATCTAACATTCATTCCAATCTTATTTGGAAGTTCATCTTTGTGCGTAGTGGAGCAATTAAAATCATAACCGCACATTCAACATTTTAGATGAAAATTATATGGTTCCTGACCCTGAACCAATTTTAATGGGGAAACCTTGTTGGTTTGATGCATACATGTGTTGATACATGTTAAATAAAATAATCTCATACCAAATCTTATTTGGGAGTTTTGTTCTCATAACCATGATTTAGCTATAATTGGAGGCATACAATTTCTGCTAAATCAACCAGCATTATCAATATAATTTCATGATTTGGAACTGTGCTCTTAATTTTAACAGTTCGAGCAAACAACCTTACAAAAATCAATTTGTAAGTTGACAACAAAATACATGTGACCATCGCATAGATGCATTAATCATATAGTTGCAAATGATCCACATGACAGGTGAACGGGCCCATATTCACCCTTTTATATGTTCCAAAAATTTTAGGGGATTACATTCCCAACCTTAGCTGGTACAGTGATCATTTTATCAAGAGAAGAAGCAACACAAGAGAATTCTTGAAGAATCTTTATTTCTTCATCATATAAATCACCTGAATTCTCAATCACGTTTGCATCACATTTAATCGGAATGGTCAACCAGTCATGCCAACTGATCTTTATTTTAGTACACTTACAATTACTTTTACATGTGATTTCATCAGCATGTACATGTTTGTATGGAACAAACAAGAGGAAAAGTGGGGTAATCTTTTACATAAACATTTATAACACTCTTCGGTTGTAGTGATTTATAGTCTCAATATTTATTTTCATTCATCCGAAACTTAAAAAGTTTCTTTTGAGACTTACTACAACCCCAATATTATTCCTCTGATAATAGCACAACTCGTTAGAGCTTGCAATTAAGTTTGTGTACTATCACATATTGCATGACACCATCCCTATGGTGAGCATCTCCTTCAAGAGGAAATTATATTATTATTGTCATGGTCAAAATCATTACGAGCAAGACGTCTTTCTTGCTTTACTTTTGTTGTACCATAGGTACACAACCAATGATAAATTTGTATTGCCACACAATAATGACCACAATCCTTATAGGCAAGAACTATTTCTTTCTTTTGCCCTTTCGGTAGTTCACAATAAACATACCATAGTGACGTATAAAACGTACAAGACAATTAGTCATTTCTGCCAAATAAATTTATTTCCTCTCAAATCTCCCGTAGAGATGAGAAATGACATATATCATTTTTTTTTCTCAAACCTTCCATAGAGGTGAGTTGTGGCATATATCCAACCTATAAAGATTTTATCACATCTGGACCCATTCTCTTATAGAATGGTCGAGTATTCACGATACTCATCACAAGTCACATTCTTTTTAAGGAATGGACTAATTATTTATATGTACTTCATAAATTTGCATTATAAGCACATTGTCATGGCTTTAAAATTCATCATATTTCCATGACACAGCTCAACATCACTTTGAAAGATTAAGTGTACCATCACTTTATATTCTTGTATCATGATAGAGGATTTATAAACTTGTCAAATTATTGGGTTGACAACATTCTCAAGTCTAATGACCTTTCATACCATTTTGATAATAAAAATTGCCTTCACATTTTGAAGGACTATTTGAAGAACTTATAGTGTTCTTCCTTTTATCATTACCACAATGATGACTATTATAATTTTGTCCCTCCACGCCTTATTCATATCATTAATTATTTGTCATCTTTCAGACTAACTATTTACTGCTACCACATTCATATGATAGAATGGAGCAAGTGAACATGCGATTTTAAAATTATCATATGTTGCTACCACATTCTTTTCAAGGAATTGAGCAAATTCAATAGGACGAATTTCAAGACTTTTCATCAAAGCCTTAGTCATCATTATATCATCACTATGGTGCATTGACTCAAACTCAATGTCTTATCCATATAAGGCGTGTTATGCCATAATTCTATGGGACTTGAACCCAATCACGGTGCATCAAAACTCAAATTGATGTCTTACCCTTTTGGTGCGATAGAACTAGAATCTATTGTCTTATCCTCAAATATTTTTATTATGGTGCATCCAGACTTTAACCTGATGTCTTACCATTTTGGTGCGATGAAACTTGAAGCCATCGTCTTACCCTTAACCAACGGTATAATAAACCGAAGTACAACATGACTCACCCTTTGAGTCTTTCAAAACAATCAAAATAACATTCAAATTCATGCTATTAAAATTTTATACCTTCTTCTATTTAAGAAATTTTGTATAGCATGTCATATTCAACCAATAGTAGTATATGTCTTCGGTTCCTGATATTTGTTAGTGACTGAATACTATTTTTATTCTAAATCATGAAATATTTTAGAAAATACATACCTGGTCTTATGCAAATAATACCTTGATTCTCATAGCGAGATCAACCAAAACATGAGTTAAAGAAAAACTAAAACTCACTCTCAATTGGCTAGAGACTCGTGCTGATAACGTGTTATAAAATCAAGCTCATAAGAGATATAATCATAAAGAGAAGAAGACAAGAGATGTAGATAGAAGAAGAGGAATTTTCTTCTTATTCAAGTGTATTCAAGTCTCATATGTATATATTACAATAGTGAATGAACAACCCTATTTATAGAGTGAGAAATCACTCCAAAGGTCACCATATTAAGTATCATAATAAATAGATACATTCTTATCCAAAAATGTTCATGTAACCTAGTGAATATGAATGGTTGTTCATGTACCAGCCTTATGGACTATCCACTTAATTCAATGTATTTATAACAAGAAGAATATTATTAAATTGTGTATATTAATTGTTACATTGAGACCCTATTTATAGACACTACATTGGAACCCTTTTCCGACTAGGATTCCTATTCCTATTCTTATTCCTGTTCATATTCTTAGTAGAAAATACTTATAAATACTTATTTTTACTCTAACACTCCCCCTCAAACTGGTGCATACAAATCATATGTACCTAGCTTGTTACAGATGTAATTAATACAAGGACATGTGAATCATTTTAAATGATCATGTGCTATGGTACTAGGCTTGACTCTTGGATGCCTAGTACTTTGTGTGCAAATACTAGAAAATATATGTTTTTAGCTTAGGGTCTTCATTGCATGTACATTTCTTAAACAAGCTCATTAATAATGTTAGAAAATTTCTAACACCCTTTAAGCCAATATTTTCTAATTTGCTCAATATTTTGCATATTTGGGTATTATATAGAGATTGGCTAATACCCCTTAGCCAATTTTATATACTATGTCCAATATTTCTCAATATTGGGCATTGGGATGCCTATGTACCTCCAATACGCATTATTAAAGACCTATTGGACTCTTCACTAGGCATGTAATTTTCTGGAATGTTACACATATGTTTTAAACTATCTTAGGAA
This sequence comes from Solanum corneliomulleri, assembly GCA_027704805.1. NCBI lineage: Eukaryota > Viridiplantae > Streptophyta > Magnoliopsida > Solanales > Solanaceae > Solanum > Solanum corneliomulleri. The sequence goes on from JAKWIY010003058.1 coordinate 56,393,815, forward strand.
AAATAAATGGATTAAATGTAATCAAGTTAAAAAACTCTCGTATTTTTCATTCTTGTCCTCTGGGAAAACATGTTAAGTTGCGTTTTTATCAATCCAGTTCTCACACTTATATGCCATTTGATATTATCCATAGTGATATTTGGACATCACCTGTTTTGAGCTCATCGATATTATGTCTTGCTTGTGGATGATTATTCTAAATTTTTGTGGACATTTCCTTTATCACACAAATCACAAACATTTTCCACATTTTTGAGTTTCAAGACATTTATACGAACCCAATTTGAGCGAGACATAAAAAATACAATGCAATAATGGCAAAGAATCCTATAATGGCACCTTTTGGGATTTTTGTAAAGCAAATGGTCTCTCGTTTCGTCTTTCCTGTCCTCTACATCCCCTCAAAATGGGAAAGCTGAAGACAAATTCGTATGATCAACAACATTATCGTACATTATTGGCCCATGCTTCCGTTCCTCCTTCCCTTTGCCATCATGCTTTGCAAATGGCGACTTTTCTTCTCAACATTCTTCCTCATAAGATTTTAAATTATCAATCTCCTCTTCGAGTTTTGTATCAAAAAGATCCGTCTTATTCTCATCTTAGGGTGTTTTGGATGTTTATGTTATCCTCTTATTCCCTCTACAACCATAAACAAACTTCAACCCCGGTCGACTCCTTGTGTGTTTTTAGGGTATCCTTCAAATCAGCATGGGTATAAATGCTTTGAGTTGTCATCTAGAAAAATCATCATTATTCGTCTCGTAATATTTGATGAGACACACTTTCCCGTTGCAAAAACCAGTACTCCTCAAACTCAATCTTATGAGTTTCGAGACGATGGACCATCTTCTTACCTGGTACATCATTTCACTACTCTTCATAACCCACAAGTTACACCTATTCCAGAAAGTGGTTCCGACGTGCCAAATGACTGGCACAGCCATCCCCAGTCGACTCCTGGTCTTCCCCAGTCGACTGTGCCGATTTCATCTACTCCTTCCACTCTATATCCAACTCTCTTCCTAGCCCCACTTCGATCTCTCCCTCACGTCACCCACGGGTCCTGTTACTCGGAGCCAACATTGGATTTCAAAGCCTAAGAAGTCATTTAACCTTATTACATCAACATCTAAATCCCCCCTACCTTGTACCCCTGTATCTGCTCTTCATGACCTGAATTGAAAAATGGCTATGGATGAAGAATTTAATGCTCTTATTGAAAATAAGACGTGAGAGTTAGTGTCTCATCCTTCAAATGTTAATGTAATTTGGTCTATGTGGATTTTTGCCCATAAAGAAAGATCTGATGGTTCATTTGAGAGGCATAAAGCCCGTCTTGTAGGTGATGGTAAAACACAACAGGTTGGTGTGGATTGTGGTGAGACTTTTAGTCTGGTCGTCAAACTAGCGACTATTCACACGGTTCTCAGTTTGGCTCTCTCTAAGGCCTGGCAGATCCATCAACTTGATGTAAAAAATGCCTTCCTATATGGGGAACTCAAGGAGACAGTTTACATGTATCAACCTTTAGGGTATCGAGATCCGAATCATCCTAATGATATGTGTTTGCTGAAGAAATCTCTATATGAGCTCAAACAGGCTCCAAGGGCTTGGTATAAGAGGTTTGCTGACTTTGTCCGTACTCTTGTTTTTTATCAAAGTACTTCGGATCATTCGTTGTTTATTAATCGTCCAGGTGCTTTTATGGCTTACCTCTTATTGTATGTCGATGATATAATCTTGATTGTATCCTCGGATAAGCTCTGTCAGTCGATCATCTCTCCTCTTAGATCGGAATTTTCTATGAAAGACTTGGGCCATTTGAGCTATTTTCTTGGCATTGCTGTTACTCGTCATGCCGGTGGTTTACTTTTGTCACAAAAGAAATATGCTACAGAGATCATTAAACGAGCAGGCATGTCATATCGTGTAAGGCATCTTCTACTCCGGTGGATACAAATCTGAAGCTCGGTATTACTACGAGCAAATCATTTGAGAATCCCTCTCTTTATAGGAGTCTTGCCAGCGAACTTCAGTACCTTATGTTTATAAGACCCGATATTACTAATGCCGTACAACAGGTATGCTTATTCATGCATGACCCGAGGAAGGAACACTTTGCGCTACATCCAACGAGGTATGCTTATTTTAGTCTTCACATGTTTCCGTCCTCCAACTCAACCTTTATTTCGTATACTCATGCTGATTGGGGTGGATGCACGGACACACGATGTACAACGTTGGGTTACTGTGTCTTTTTGGGTGATAACTTGATCTTTTGGTCTTCTAAACGTCAGGCTACCTTATCCCGTTTTAGTGTAGAGGCAGAATATTGAAGGGTAGCCAATCTGGTTTGAGAGTCATATTGGTTGTGAAATTTGTTGTTGGAACTTCATTGTCCTACACAAGAGGCTACATTGGTGTATTGTGATAATGTGAGTGCCATATATCTTGCAGGTAATCCGGTTTAACATCAACGTACTAAGCACATTAAAATGGATATACATTTTGTCCAGGAAAAGGTGGCTCGCGGCCAAGTTCGCGTGTTACATTTCCCCTTGCGTTATCAGATTGCAGACATATTCACCAAGGGTCTTCCTTTGGTGTTATTTGAGAACTTTCGGGATAGTCTTAGCATTCGGCGACCTCCTTCTTTGACTGAGGGGGTGTGTTAGAACATATGATGAATATATAAATAGATTTATTACCTTTGTTAAGTGTATATTTAGTTCCTACTTATAGCTAGGTGTATATTTTGTTTCCTTAATTATAGTCTTGTATTGACTGTTTATAAACCATTTGATATTAATGAAATAGGAAGGGGATTAAACTCTTTTAAAATCATCAACAAGAATACCCCCTTTGATTCGAGACTTTTTTTTTTAATGACCAGGCTAACCACTACTTTTGGTACCTCAATAATGGAAAGATGAAATTTGATGGTGGTTTCAACAGTTTCAGAAGGTGATTCCGCGTTCTAATTATCCAAGTCTAGATCTTGTGAATATTTGTTAAGAAGGAATTCATCCATTGTTTGTTCCACTAACTCACATATCAAAATATTTCTTCTTTCCTTTGTTTCCTCTTTCGATAGAATTTCCTTCTATCCATCATTTCTTCAATCGAGGATAATTTCTTTCGTTTGAGTTGAATGCAACTTGAGATACATGAAAACAATTATCAAATTACAAACAAATTTGAAAATGTAAACTTTCAAAATGATTCAAAAAGTTCAAGATTTTGAAAAAAATTATAATACCTTTTTATAGTCGTTTTTTTTAAAATATAATTTTGAAATTTAGTTTATAAAAAAATCAGTTAGTGTTCATTTCCTCAAAAAGAAAATCAGTTTATGTTATTTTCAACTAAACATTCACATGGAAAAGTTCTTTGCCAACCTACAAATTACAGTTTACCGCCATAAAATCTCAACTAACAAAACTATTTTGATGTTACGGAAAAGGGTCAAAATTGTCCCTAAACTATGTAAAATAGACCACTTATATCCTTCGTTACATTTTGAGATAAAAAATGTCCCTGTTGTTATCCTAACATACCACAAATGCCCTCAAGAGTTAACACCCCAAAATTTTATTGTGGTGACAAGCCATGTCGGACTAATCCTTCCACCTAAGTGTTGTCAACTAGGATTCACTACAAAAGAACTAGACCTTTAGTGGCGACAATCGCCACAAAAGCCCAAAAAAATGTCACTAAAATATTTTAACATTTAAATTCTAACTGTGTTTTTCTCTTCATTGTTTTTTAAAAAATAAAAATTATATCGATTAAGTAGGGATTTGAAGACGTTGTATGCTTTATTTTTATGTCATATATAAATTATAAAATGTTCAATGATGCATTATATAGTAGGATATTTGAATCGAAAAGTAATTTTGATGATTTTTCCTAATAATATTGGATATTTTTTATATTGATATTGCAAGTTATTTATTTCAGAAAATTAGGTTGCAATCGAAAATTAATTATCATATTTTTTTTGTTGAAAAAATAGGTTTTGCTAGCGAATAGTTGTTGGAACTTTTAGTCGCCACTAAAAATCACTCATAACCTTTAGTGACAATATTTTATGATTTTGTGGCGACTTTGTTGCCACTTAAGGTCAAGTTCATTTGTAGTAAATCTTAGTTAGCAATGTTAGGTGGAGGGATTAGTCCCATGTGACTTGCCACATCACTAAAAATTTGGGATAACGGCGGGGGTATTTTTGATCCCAAAATGCAATGGAGGGTATAAGTAGTTTATTTCGCATAATTCAGGAAAAATTTTGACCCTTTTCCGTTGATATTAATGACATGTACTGATCTAACATCACGTACTCGCTGACATAACAAATGTGCTGAAAGCTCGATTAGTATTGTTTTGTTTGCAAGTCGTTTGGTACATAGCTGGTTATAGTTTTGTGGGTGAATTTATGTATCATTAATAAAAAGATTCAGTACAAACACCGAAAGAGTTGTAGAATGCAATTGCATACCGAAGCTTCTAATTTAGCGCTTGACTCGAATTTATTTCGATGAATTTTGTTCAATATGCTGGAGGAGCTAAACCCCTTGACAGTAGGTTCAGAATTAGAATCTCCGTTATCATTATTTGCAGTGAAGTCAAATGTGAGGGCCTTCGGTACATGAGGGCATGCCATTCTCCTCATAGGAAATATGCGAAAATAGTTTTTCAGCCATCCTGGACACTACACCAAATACGAAATGAGGATACAGTTTGTAATAAAAATATCAGTGCTTTCTTCTTACTTTTTTCACTTGGTAATGACAAAAATTAATGAGAATTTTATGTGAAGAAAAAGAATCAAAATATCATAAAATATTTAATTATATGTTATACAAGCATATTTTAATTATTTGAAGATTGAATGCAAGTTCGCAAAAATTGTGGCCCTTCATTGAATTAAAATCAAATTAAATAGTAATGTTTAAATAATATAAATAGCGAGTAAACAGAAAATTCAACAATCAAATTTAACCCTCCACATACAATTCTCTCTAAATGTGTGAAACTAATTTATTTGCCATTACGTAATTTTGTAAGTAATTTCTTACACAAATAAGAAGTTGCACATTTTCACCTATTATGAGCATATGTAATGTAACTTACACATATGTTTTGCCTCTAAAATAACGATTTGAATTACCTCAATTATTACTACTAATTATTTTAAATTTTTCTTCTTCTCACCTATTAATTGTTTTCACAACCTTCCACATTCCTTGCTTTTTTACAATAATTAAATTTATCTTCATTAAATGATTTATCGCAAATACTTATGCACATGAACATTTTTTTTGGATGTGTAACAATTTTTTGAGAAACTGAAAAGCTAGTCCAATTAAACTTACTTGATATATTTATTGTATACTATTAATGTAAACTCATGAAAAGAACTCATATATATGGATTTGTGATGGGGTTTCGATCCAAAACTCAACGTGTAGTAATTACTTTTTTAAGGTGGAGATTTGGATATATGGATTTTTCATACTTGCTAACAATCCATATGTTCATTTTAAATTTTTTATTTTATCTTCTTTTTTCTACAAAGAACATATGGATTGTTAGCAAGTATGAAGGACACTTTTTTATCTTTATATTTTTCTACTTTTGTTCCTTGTTGTATGTATTTCGCTGGATCTTCACGTGATTTCTTAGCATATTATTTCTAATTTTTTTGTCACCTTTAGCCTTTAACCAATCAGTTCTCTAACTAAAACTTCAGGCTAGAAAAATGTTATCATTTCTATTAATTATTATAATAGAACTTTGTTCTATCAGAAAAATACATTTATCATTAACTCAAATGATTTTATATAAATTAGTATGGGATACACGTGCAACACACGCGTCTAACAATAGTACTAGAAAAAAAGAAGAAGATGTTTCAACTTTACTATATCAGCAATATGATCATGTATATTACTAACTATTAACTTACTTTGTTCCACCAGAGAAAGTATCTAGTACATCTCTCCCTCAAACTCTTGCTAGCCACTCTTCCTCTCTTGCTCCATCTCTCGCTCGCTTCCTCTCACTTTCATACAAAAGCAAGTGTATAAAATGTGTTTTTTTTTGTATAAAACGAGAAAAAATTGTATATATACATATATTTTCGTTCCCCTCTCTCCCCTCTCCCTAGCCACTCTTCCAGATCTCGCTCCCCACCTCGCCTCTATCGCTTATACAAACAGAAACGAAATGTATAAATTATTTTTTGTGTTATATAAAGTGAGAGAAAATTGTATATACACTTGCAAATACATATATCTTCGTCCTATACACTTATAATTATATAATACAAATATTTCCCCTGCCCAATTTTTTTTGTCTTCTCTCTTTCTCGTTTTATACATACACAAATTATACAATTGATTTATATACAACTGTTTCTTTAATATATATATAACGAATTATACAATTGATTTTTTTGTATATGTATAGCGAATTATACATATTTATATTTGCTATGGAGCGCAATTATGCAAACTTTGCTCTAGCATGCAAATATGAATTTTGTATTTGTTATATGTGAAAGTTGCTCTATTTAATAATTATACATTGTACCCCTACATAAACAATGAGTTTTTGACAACTTAAGATTGGAAGACAGACACCAGATATCAAATACGCATATCGACAATTTAAGAAGCATTTCAGTAATATATCTAATGTCAAGCGCAATGTAAATTAAAAAAGGTGAAATGTTATAGGAGAATTCATAAAAAATACTAATGTACATACACAAAAAGAGCAGTTGTCGATGGTTTTCACTTCATCATGGGTGAAACAGTGACGCTAAACATGTATTTTTAGTGGCAATTAGCACTTTTAGTATGTGTCACTTAAAGGTTTAGCGACATTGGATCTAATGACACTTAACTAATGCCGGTAAAGACTTTCAACACACAAACAAATGAGGGGATATCAGTATCACACAAAACTTAGGTTGCTATTGAAAAAATAATAATAATACAAAGGGGAAAATGACATTAAATTGAAGCAACATCTTATGTGTAACCATCAATAATATCACACAATGACTAGGTCATAATTATTAATTAAGTTGATAAGGGTAGAGTTTAATTGGAAGACCCTTGGCAGGAACAGACATTGGATCCATAATAATGTTCTCATCATGAATAAGTTTGTTCCACTTGAACCTTTTGACAAGATGGTGCATGAATACAAGTATTTCTAACCTAGGACCTCCTCCAAATGGCACAAATGTGTATGGGGTTGGTCCTGATCCTTCAAATCTTGATGGATAAATATTTAGAGGCTCTCGAAAATATTCTGGATTTCTGTAAGTTGTATTTGAGTTCCAATATAGGTGCATTATATTATTAATTCACACATTAAATAATTTACATAACATTATTCTAGCTAGTGTGTGAAGTTCAGTATCTTTAATTAAAAAAATTGACTACTCCCTCTATCCCATATTAGATGGCATTTTACTAAACTTGTTTGTCCTGTATTAGTACTGGAAAAAAAAAGTGTGAATTATATGGAGATGGGGATTACTATGAAAACTCGCAGGAAACTTATTTTTCTGCATTATACTAATTCCAAGAAAATCCCCCCATGTAATTCACATTTTTCTTGTATTGGTTCCTACTTAGTTGTCACCATTTTAGATTTCACGTTTTTTAAAAAACTAAATAAGTTTATTATTGTATCCTTATTTAGTGTTCTCGTGAAGTCAAGTTTTAAATAAATGAATATGAATTAATTTACTATATACACACATATAAAAGGATTACTTACTTAATTTTTCTATATTTATCAAAATGTTTGTATACTACCAAGACTAATAATTTTCAAAGAGTAAAATAGAAAGAGTTATGTTATTCATGCATTAATTTTGTGAAATGACAAATATAAAGAAATATCTGACATGCAAATCGGAACAGAGGGAGTACTTAATCACTTACTAAATTAATCAAGAGAGAATTTATTATTTTTGCTTATTTTATCCCTGCAATTAATATGATCTTTGAAAAAATAAACAAATTTTGAATAGCTATTTTTAAAAAATTAAACAAACCTACTGACCCGCCATCCTACGAAAGTGGAAAAAACTAACGGATATTTTTTTTAAAAAAAAAATGATGGAAATATAATGTAGTGAAACACAAATTATGTAAGTTGACAATACCTCTTCCTTACTAACCCGCCACCCTACGGAAGTGGAAAAATTAAAGGCAACTAGAATTAAGCAAAGGAAACTGGTCCCGGCGGGGCTCGAACCCGCGACCTTCGGCTCATAAGACCAACGCTCTAACCAACTGAGCTACGGGACCAGCTGTTTATAATTTGATGTAATTACTAAAACAATTTACATTCTTAATATATACCTTCTGCATGCCTTTTTCATTTTTTTTTTCTGTGATTTATATTTGTTTTTTCTTTGTTTTAAAATATTATTATATGATAGGGGATAAATGAGAAGGGAATTACAAAGTGGGAATTAAATCACAGCAATGTCGTGAAAGTTTAAATAATAAATGAATTAAGCTATTAAGATTTCTAGAGTTATTGTTATATATTTGTCCTTTTAATTTCTATTTTGTTTCTCGATTTGTTTTCATAAGAATAAAATTATTTAATCTCTACATAATTAATACCTTCATAAAATGATACATAGATTCACTCTTAACTAAACGTTGAATGCTACTAATACTTATATAACTCTAATCAACTACCAAACTATCCCATTATACACCTTTACTACAAAGATTGAAAACTTTACAATTTGGTTTCATCATCTTCTTTACTGTCTCTCTATGAATTCTCTAGGGTTCTTACCTAGATATTCAACATAACATGCAATTTAATGAATATTTTACAACAAGTTTTTGATATAAGAAATTGAACTTAAATAGAATACTTATACTCGCTCTCGCTCTCTCTCTCGATCTCTCTCTCTCGGGATATATATATATATCTATAGATATATATATATAGATATATAGAGATATATATATATATATATATCTATAGATATTATATATATATATTATATATATATATATATATATATTATATATATATTCACTATTTTAAAAGCATGAGCTCTCAAACTTGAATGTTTAATTACTATAATATCACTTTCAAAAATAGTCAACTTATTTTATTTATAAATTAAATTAATTTTATTATATTGAAAGTAGATATCTTTTCAAATTAAAGGATTGTGATTTTTTGAATGAGTTGCGACTTTTTCAAAGAGTTGTAACTTTTTCAATGAGTTGCGACTTTTCCAAAGGGTATGACTTTTTCAGTGAGTTGTGATTTTTTTGAATTTTTCAAAGGGTTGTGACTTTTATAAAGGGGTGTGTCTATTCTAATGAGTTGTGCCTTTTTCAAAGGGATATGACTTTTCCAACAATCAAGCAATGACTTTTCAAAAGTTTGTGACTATTCGGATAAGGCACAATTACATTTATTCACACTACTATTTGGTTGCTACAAATAGAGGGTTTCCTCACACTTACCGTAATGACTCGGAGGTCATTTTTGGAATTCTTTAAACTATTCATTAACTACGCTTATTTAATTAATAGGTAATTTTAGATTATTAATTTAGTTGGTGGTTAATGGGGCAAGTCCAAATATTTAGTTAATACCCTATACCTAGAGCCGTCAATATGGGCTAGGCTCGTTGGGCTCGCCTGGCCTAATCGGGGATTTAATAGGGCTAGGGTAAGATTTTTAGAGCTCATTTAAGAAAAATGTTTTTTAGCCCGGCCTGAATAAGTCTGCATTTGTGGGACTTGAGAAATATCGGTAAGGCTGGCTGTGGGAAATAAAATAAACTAAAAAATATAATATAATATTAAAATTTAAAATTATAGAGTCCAAACTCAAAAGAATTAGGTTAATACTTCTATTTAGATATTTATACTTTTACTTGAAAAGAAAACTTAATAAATATTATAAAGATAATTTTATTTGTGGATTTGATTAACAAGTAGTAACATTAACATTATGTAATATTATTTTGATATTTCTAAATTATAATTTATAGTTTAATTTAATCATTATAAAAAATATAATTTTAAAAAATGGCTGGCCCAACAAGCTTGTAGCCCACATACTCGTTTGTTGGGTCGACCATTTTTTGACCCACAAAAAAATGGGCTAGCCCATATTGACAGCTCTGCCTATACCATTTTAGACCATTCTTTTATTAAAAAATTAAACAAATAATAAGAAATCTCCCGAGGAGGGTATCACAACATCGGCAGAAACTTGAGCGGCAACCAACCATCACCGGTAATAACCAACCTTAATTTTCATTGTATTGTATATTGACGATGGTCATTGAGTGTAAAGGAGATTATGATGATATTATAATTTGGAGTTGAAGGAAAAACATGGAACAGTTTTGCAAACTTTGAATGTCAATTACTCTGTTGTTCGTAGTATCTTTAGGCCAAGTGGGGGACAAAATTTTAGTGTTTATTAATAACAGATAGTATTAAATAATATTAGTATTTACTGTGTACTAATCCTAGTCCTATTAGGATTAGTACTCCTTCCTATATCTCCTATATATATCTCCCATGTATTCCCTTATTAGGTTAACACTTCAATACAATCAATATTCCTTCATGGTATCAAGAGCCAGAAAACCTAGATCTTCTTTTCACTAGATTTTTTTTTCTCTCTTTCGGGCACCGATCGTTCCCTCTCTTCTCTTGGGCGGCGGCATCCATGACAACTGAGGTGGATCCTCTCAATTCACTTCCTTCTGGCGTTAAACTCCTTCTCAGGCATCTTCATGCCCTGATTCCCGAAAAATTATCAGACATAAATTACCCTACATGGAAAATCACCGTTCTTACAGCCCTTGAGGCCAATTACCTTCTCAAATACGTCGATGGAAGCACAAAACCGCCGCCGGCAGTCATCACCGCCACAGACAAATCAGAAAAAACCAATCCGGCCCATGCCGCCTGGAAAGCCGTGGATGGCCAGATCCGATCATGTTTGATTGCGGTCATCTCTCCCACGGTTCAGAAACACGTCCGATCCTACACAACTGCTTCAGCCCTGTGGACGGCCCTCGCAACACGCTATGCATCAATTTCCCACTCTCATATTTTTCAATTGCGTGATCGTCTCTACATAATTACCAAAGGCACGAAAACTATGGCGGAGTATTTAGACGAGGTCTCCACCATCATCACATCCCTTGACACCGTGAACGAAATCATTACCGAAAAAGATCTCGTCATGTGCGTCGTTCGGGGGCTCCCATCAGCTTACTCCTCCATTAAATAGGCGGTTCGCATCAGTCCAACGCCTGTTGACCTGGTTACTCTCTCCTCGTGGCTAAAAAGTGAAGAAATCAACGTGGATCTGGAGAGCAAACTTCTTCTCCGAGAAGCCGTTGTTATGGAGCCAAACCACCGCCCTCACCACAAGCCAGAAAACTATCGGGGGGCGTGGTGGCGGCTGGCAGGGGAGCACGGCGGCGGCTACGGCAGAAGAAACAGAGAGGGGCCGCGGGCGCGGCGGTCGGCAGGGCAGTCGTCCGTCGTACGACGGTCAGCAGCACGGCAGCAACAACAGCCTGCACTCCTTCGGCAGCGGCGGGCAGTCATCTTCCAGCGGCGGGCAGGGCACTTACGAGCGGGATCGTCCAACTTGTCAAATCTGTCAGAAAACAGGACACACCGCTGCTCGTTGCTGGTTTTGGTATGAGGAGAGCCGATATAGTGATAACCGTGCCAATTATGCATCTCAAGCCGGCCTTTCCTCTGAATGGCTGTTGGATACTGGGGCCAACATGCACGTTACTTCTGATCTATCCAAGCTTAACGCTCCAAATCCATATCATGGCTCCAATGGTATTACTGTTGACAACGGTGAGTCCCTTAATATTTCTCACACTAGCACGGGTACCATTAGAACCCCCACTGCTATCTTTCACCTAGGTAACCTTACCCACGTCCCTTCTATTAAATCCAATCTCCTTTCAGTTCACCAATTCACAAAAGACAATAATTGCTCACTCTTGTTCACCTCTAATGATTTTCAGATCCTAGACAATACTACCAAGGGGGTGATTTTTCAGGGCCCTGTGAGCATGGTCTGTACGTTCTTCCTGGCACAAGTTCGTCTGCCCACCCAGTTTCAGAAAGCGTTCCTGTGCTCCGGTGGCTCTTCGGCTGATGGCCACAGTCTGTTGTGGCACAGTCGTCTAGGTCACCCGTCTACTCAAATAATAAATTCTTTAATGTCTCAATTAGGTTTTCTTCCATTCATGTAAACAATTGTGACTCCTGTTCAATTGCTAAATCTCATAAATTACCTTTACTTTATCTGAGAAGCGTACAACTGCACCTTTTCAACTTATTCATTCTGACCTATGGGGTCATACCGCTGTTCCTTCATTTGTGGTTTTCGCTATTATATTGTTTGTGGATGATTTTATAAAATACACTTGGTGTACCACTAAAACACAAAACACAGGCATACACACCTTTGTCGCTTTTGAAAAAAATATTCAAAACACAATTCAATTCTCATGTTAACTTTTTCGAAAGGACAATGGGAAAGGAATATGTCAATAACATCTTTGACCAGTTTCTGCCAATCCCTGGGAATTATACGTCAAAACCTCCTGTCCATACACTCCCGAACTGAATGGGGTGGCTGAGCGTAAGCATCTCCATCTCATTGAAACGGTGGTTACTCTTCTACATCAATCTCATCTCCCTGTCTCCTTTTGGGTAGAAGCTCTAGCCACCGCAAACTACCTCATTAACAGAATGCCCAGTCACACCCTCTCCAACAAATCACCCTATCAACTTCTTTACCAAGAACTTCCCAATTATACCCACCTCCGTGTCTTTGGGTGTCTTGCCTACCCTTGGCTACGCCCTCATATTACTCACAAATTACAACCCCGATCCCGTCCTTGTATTTTTTTGGGATATCGTCCTACCTCCAAGGGTTATCGCTGTCTTGACCCACAAACTCATAAAGTCTACATATCTCGTCATGTCAAATTTGTCGAAAATGAGTTTCCCTACGAGTCTATTTCCTCCTCCACAAATACATCATTCATTGTCCCAAAAAAAAGTCATTTCAAATAATCCTGCTCATTGAAGGTGACTCACATCCTATTCAAGAAATGAACCATCCATCAGAAGCTATACTAGTCAGTTTAGTTTTGTTTTGTTGTTCTTGCTTGCTTGAATTCGTCTTTACTCGATTCTAATTAGATTTTCACTGTTGAATCCTTTTTGTGTATATCTATTGAGATGATTTACACATGCTGATGATAGAATGTTCATTCCTTTATTTGCAGATGTTTTTGAAAGTCTTGGAGCACATTTGAATGTTGCTAAACCCAGAAAAGATTCAAGTGTGGCTATTTTTTGACTAGGAGTTGTAGGCCTTATTGTGAGTATTCTTCACATTGCAAATAACCTTCTTGTTCTGTTTTGTTTTTTTAATCCATATATATGTTAATCTTACTAATAATGATCTAATCTCTTTTGGTCAGGCTACAGACGGATAAAAAATTTCTAGTGCCTCAAGGATAATTTGTGTCGATTTAAATGCTAGCTGATTTAAGTATGGTAATTAACTTGTGCCTTACACATTCCCCGACACAAACCGCACAATGAAACCACATGCAAGGAGCTTGTAAGGAGAAAAACTCCACACTTACCGATCCTATACGAGTCTTCAACAAAGAAGACGGTGTTACTGATATTTTGATAAACATCTTCCACCACCTTACACTTCAGGTCTCTTACATACCAAGAGCCTGTTTGGCTAAACTTTAAAAACCTGCATAATTTTGTTTGTGTTCAAACACTCAAATGGTGTTTCTGAAAGTATGTATGTGTCTGCCAATAATTTTGAGATTATAATAGAATCGTCAAATGCTAAAAAGAGATACATTTCAGTATCAAAACAACATACTACTCCAAGCTACGTTCATCACATATCCATTTGTCTTTGAAAAGCAATCTAAGTTTCTACTGGGGCGGCTGAAGCCGTAGTACCTCATTTGCTATATCATCAACCACAACTAAACAACTATGGCCAAGCATTCACAATGTTGGCCAACTACAAATATTCCTGCTTTGTCGACTCAGAGATTCTGCTTTGGCACATGAACATGAAGACACCCATGAAGGGTGACACCAGCGTTGGTCCGAAGCTGATCAATTCTAGCAGGTAAGGTGACCACCTGAAAAAAAATTATATTAGGCCAACTTACAAATGGAGAACCTTTTAATTGTCTTAGACTACCTAAGAGTGTTGTGAGCAGCAAATAGAAACGTAATAACGATATAGTTTTCAGATCCATTTAAGAAATATCAAGTTTTCTGCATGACAGTTTCTCTTTACCAGAGTAAGTCAAAATCAGTTAAATAAATAGCAAGGTGCGTGTGTACCTTCTTGAAGGCTGTAACACCCCAAAAATTGTCAACTTGGTTTGGCTGACCAGTAATGACCAGGCGACCAGCTGGATCAGATTGAACCCATACCTATGTTTATTTAGAGCTTTGAGACGGTGTCGAAAGACGAAAACAAATTGAATGCACTTAATGGAAACAAGTAGCATGATTGGCATTATACCTCCTCCTGTGAAAGCCCAGAAACGAGTGCATAGACCTCAAAGGAATCATTCTGTTTGCATAAAATCATTAAAAATCACATGAGAGAAATAAAAATGCAATTTACTTCTGAGAGGAACTTACTGTTTCACGAACATTGATTTTCACCCAATCAGCTGGGGGTCCAACATCAACAACTTGGACATCCAATCTGGCAATTTATGTTTACATCAGAAACGGAAGTAAACAAAAAACAGAGAATAATAGAGAAATACTACTGAAGTTCCTAGTACTCTTTATCTTTTTGGTATAAAAACTGCCGGTATACAAGATAAATGAAGAGATAAAAACATTAGATAAAGTACGACTTACGGCTGAGATGTTTTAGCTTCTGCAGCTTTCATTGGCTGCCCCTCTTCATTTTGTCCCTCGTGAGAACCTGAATACGACAAGAAGTTCTGCTGCGGTCACTATTCCTTTTTAATAAGAGTATAACTTAAATCCAAAACTAAAGTTCTCGGAAGATGATCTTGATATAGTTACAATGTTAACTAACAGACACGAAAGACAAAAGTTTTGGAAGTGCCAGACTTTATATTTGGAGAAAACATCTCAATGAAAGAGATATATGAAGTAAAGTTGGCAAAGAATTGACGAACAATCTTACCACTAGTTTCTTGGCTCTTTGCACGTTTTGGCGTATTGTAGGCACTCCCGTCCTATAAAAGATGAAAAACATCAAAATTACTTGTACATGGCAATAGACAAGATCAAACTTAAGAAAATCAACGCCCAAAGACCTGTACAAGGATTCAGCAGCAGACCTTTACAATTGGCTCAGCAACCTCGCCGTAACCAAGAAGGTGTTGCTCCTGCCAGCCTAGCTACATCGAGCAGCGGAATCTCTACTGCCCTTCCTGATGTAGAAATTTGGTAACACTTACCTGTAGAATTACTTTAAATAGTTCATATTGTATATATACACATATACTACAAGTCTACATTAGTTGATCGACATTTAGATGAAGTAAAGACCATTAGTCGGAATACGTCAATAATATTAACTACTTAGGGTAATAGGCTTCCCCATATATCAATTCAAAGGTGTACAACATACACACATAACAACAAAGTAAACACAGTGTTACCTCATTGTCAACAGGAGAAGGAGCAATAGGAAGTTGAAGCTCTCCAATTTGTGTCATATGCCTTTCGTATTGGAGAAGTAACTAACATAGAGAGAAATCATGAGATAATAGAATGTACAGAAACAAAAAGTAAGAGAGACAGATAACGTTTTAGTCAAAATATGCTAATAACGATCAAGGGAAGAGAACTTCAGGTTATTACCTTCTCATAGAAGCTGCGGAATGTCGAAGAAACATTAGTGCAAGTCCTGAGAAAGTAGATTATCAGAGCCCCAAAAAAGAATTTAGAGGAAGTCGTATAATAGTAGATAGAAAGCATTGGTATTAATTGTCTTATATATTCCAGTAAATTCTTATCTTATTTGAACTTTAAAAGATATGTTGCTCATTACAACCCCGTTCTTTATTCTAAGTTACTCATCTAATTGGAGACATCAGACATCCACACTCATTTCACATTGAGCAAATCTAGCATAAGGAAGCATCCCGTCAGTATCTCATAAAGTCTAGACTCCCTATTCAGAAGCATCTGTAAATATTTTTGGCTTCAAATCCCTGCGTGCTTAACTCCAGAACCAATTGCCACCACTCAAATACGTTTATAAGATCCCTGGTCCTCTATTTTGACCGAGACCTAACTGAAACAAAGATGCAACATTACTTGGGTATGTTGTTGTTTGTTGTTAATGTGGTGTATGTTTCTTAGCACTTATAGCCTAAGTTGCTCGGAATCGGTGCGGGTGTCTGATACAGGTGTGGATCTAGATGTTGGATCTTTCATGATAAGATTCTGGGTTATGAATCTATGTAGGGATACGGGTGCGGGGATTCGCCTAATAATAGTTAAAATTATTTAAAAGAAGACTTGGAAAACCTAAATTATGAGATATTACGGGAGAACTTGAGGAGAATCTGGAAGGAGAACGGAAAAGGAGTGAAATAGTAATTTCTAGATAAAAGGTATTTCAATTTCTTCAATTTCACCTTCGCTTTTGTATTGATTACAGACAATTATTAAATTGTCTACACTTACCCCATCAATTTTGGTCAAAATACCTAAAATCGGTTGACCAAATTGGACACAGATCACACATTGTACAAATGTTGGGTCCACACGGGTGTGGTACCAAAAGTTAAAAGTCCGAGCAACTTAGCTTATAGCTTGGTGTTGGAATCTATATTGTTATTTTTTGCAAGAACACTTCATGTTTTCTTTGTATTTTCAATTTTTGTAGTTTTAATACTCTCTCCGCTATAAAAAGAATACCTCTTTCCAAAGTTACCAAGTTCAAAGAAAAGAATGCCTCATTCCTTTTTTTGCCAATTCTTAATTTCAACGTGTCACAAGTAGAGTCCGAGCAACTCAGCTTGTAGCTTGATATTGGAATCTATGTTGTTATTTTTGCAAAAAAACACTTCATGTTTTCTTCGTATTTTAAATTTAAGTAGTTTAAATACTCTCTCCGCTATAAAAAGAATACCTCCTTTCAGATTTATCAAGTTCAAAGTAAAGAATGTCTCTTCCCTTTTTTGGCGATTCTTAATTTCACAACACACGTGACATGTTCAAGACTACAAGGTTAAGGACATTTTGGTACATTACATAAACTCAAATAAAAAATTCTTATTTGAACAACTTTTTATTGTCATTACTAAACAAAAATAGCTACTCAATCTCGACAATTGCTTATTCATATGCTATTATGAGTTCAAGACATGCTGCTATGGGGAAATCGATGGACACACTGCTCTTAGGAAGAAGTGCTAATGCATCTCGGCTCGAGTACCAGTGGCAACATACTATCTTCTAAGAAGGATCAATAGATCTTATAATGAATTCAATTCTCAATTTCCATTAAAAATTATGTAACTAAGGGACTCTTCTTTTAAAAGTTTTTTGTAATGATATTTTAAACCTTGAGCATACATTAGCTCTTATTATTATTTTTTGATCATTTCAATTGAAATTGTTAAAAAGTCCTACATCGGAAGAGGAACGGGAAATGAACTCCTTATGTGGACTTGGACAAACCTCTCCTCACGAGCTAACTTTTGAGGTTGTGGTAGATTCGGGTATCATATCTTTATATGGTATTAGAGTTAGACTTATCCCAGTTTGTTGTTCATCGATGTTGGCTCCCCATTTATAAAGGTTCATTCTCTAGTTGAGGTCTGGCATACGTGGAAATGTTAAGAAATCCCACATCGGAAAATGGATGAGAAATTGGAATATTTATATGGAAATGGACAAACCACCATTCATGAGCTGGGGTTGAGTTGCTTCGAGGTGCCATATCTTTAACTAGTTACCCTTCATCTGATAACCTTTTTATTCGATGAAATCGTAAAACTATACGATTCATTAGAAAAAGGTAATAGTTGTTCTTTTCTATATAACAAGATTATGTTACTTGTTGGACTTCTTCTAGACATTTCCTGCTAAGCTATTTATACGAGTCATTGATTTTCCATTAATGGAGTTTCTCCCTTATTCATATAATTCTCTATTTCGAAAAATTATTATAATTTTAAGTAAAATAACTGGACCATGTACCGTTTTGATCCAAGACTACATGATTCAAAACAATTATTTACTTTCTTAACTCTATGTCAAGTCAAAATCAGACAAACATTTGAACCAATGGGAGTAGTTATTAAGGTTTAATACAGTTCATGAACAATTGTTCTTCAAACACCTTCTGATATATTGTAACCAAAATATATCGTACTTCAAAATCTTGGCACATCATTAGTAAAACAATGACAGACAACATCTCCCTTACATAGTATATATTGACGAGAAAAGGAGAAATATTTATATCAAGTTGCAAGAAAAAAAAAAGAAATAGTCAGGCCCAAATAAATGCTCACTTGGGGGGATTAAAGGAGTCTCCCACTTGCCTCCATATTTTTTTTCCAGTTACCTACAGAGACAAAGTAGATTAATAGTAAACCATCAAAAGTACGTGGGAATAACATAAAATTAATCTCACAGACTCATAGCATATTGTAACAGAAGAAAACACACAACCATCGCTTGATTTTCTTTTAATTATACTATTAACTACGGAGCTACATTGCTTATTTCTTAAAAATAAATTAAGTGCAAAATAAAAGGCTTACCTGATCATAACCACCTAATTTGATGACAGATCTCCATAACCTAGCACGAGAAAAATGACAAGATATAATATGTATCAAGAACAAGATGAAAATAATAAGGCTCAATGATAAAAGTATGACACACTTACTTTAGGCAATTAAGCGGATGACCACAAAACCTAGGTTGTTTAAATTTCATCGCCTTCTCCCGGTAAAAGGAGCCTAGTTTTTCTATAAATTCAGCTTGATGCTCAGGGGAGCCTTCATCATCCTTGCCTATCAAAGCAGAAGAATCTGTAACTTTGGTTGTCACTTTCGGAAACTGGTCTGACCTAGCATTATCATCAGCGATAACAATAGCAGCGTTTGTCTTCATCTGAGGGTCATCTGATCTATCAACCACCATCTCTTCTTCACTCTTCTCAATTCTGACAACTAGTCACAGGCAACATATCATGTATATCAAATTTTGGCATTTTAATACTCATCTCCTCAAGAAAAAACACCCAAACGTAAAAGGAAAAGAAAATAATATCTTCCAACAAAAACTTATATGCAACACTAATTCCACTAGTTACTTTATATCTAAATTTATTCTATACCTTCATTTCAAAATTCAAGTTGTTTTCACATTCTTTCACTTTAAATTACTCACAAGAACTCAAAAGCAACTCCAATTATATTCACAACTAAACTCAACTCCAATTTTCAATCATCATTATTCACTATCAAAAGTGAATAACAATGATTGAAAATCAGAGTTGTGTTTTGTTGTGAACATAAATTGGAGTTGTTTTTGAGTTTTTGCGAGTTGTTTGGAGTGAAAAAATATATTTTTTTCAAATTCTTTCAATTTTCATGGTCAAACTCCCTTATACATAAACTGTTTTAGCAAAATAATGCATTCCTCTACACAACACACGCAAAAAGAATAATCTAACCCTAGTATCGTTAAAACAGAAGTGAGGATAAAAAATCAAACAGAAAAAAAAATAAACTTATTTTCATCCCCATTTGTTAACTCTAAAAAGAATGAAACCTAAAAAAGGAAGCTCCCGCCAATCAATTCACTGAAAATAACGTAAAAACTTCATGCACATCTCAAAAGTGTTTAGTTTTATTGTTTTCTTTTATAAAAAAAAATAGAGAAACATTCAACAGATAAACAAGTAATGACAGTGAGTAAAAAAAACTTACAGGAATCCATCAGATTCAGCAACTAGTAGGACTCTGCGATCAAAATCAGAGGTTGATGAAGTAAAGTAGCAAAGAAGGAAAGATCTTGAGATAAACCCTCCAATGCCGGCTTTGTTTTTTCAAATATTTTTGGTACCCCTAGTAACTAAAGAGTGTGAGTAGGATATGAGTAAATTATTTTGTCTTTATGTGAGATTTTTTGAGAAATGACTAAAATGGTACTTAATTTACTAGTTATGTTTTATTTTGGTCTTTTAAAGATATTTTAGGAATAACTTCAATTAGATATAATAAATTAGTAATTAGTGTATAATAAATAGAGTCATATAATAAAAAAATCATTGAAACTATACATTGACTTTTTATATCATATAATTTATTAAAAGTCATATAAAGTATATAGAGAGTACTCACTATTTAATATAGTGTATCTATACATGAATATATACTCAAAAATTAAATATAGTTTAATTATATATAAAATATACATTGACTATATATGAAGTATACATTGACAATCCAATCTTGATCAACTCGAATTCATCTCTAAATAGTCCCAAATTTTATATATGTAATTCTCTCGATGTTTCAAATCTTTTAATATATAATTTACTCGAAACTATCCACGTTTACAGTACGCCGAATTTCAAAGAAAGGGAAAAAAAACGAACGCATGAAAAGAAAGAGAGGAGGGGGGGAACAAAGAAAGAACTTATTAATGGCGAAACTAGAATGAAGAAAAAGAGTAAAGGGTTCGGCCAATTTTAATATTTTTGAAATTTTAAAGATTCATAATATTGCAAACTAATATACGTCTAAGTAAGTCAAAAAGGTGCATGAAATTACAAAAAAAAAAAAAAGTTCAAGGGGGTAATAGGACCTTAGTTTAGTTAAGGCGTGTCTCTGAGACTTTGATCATAGTTTATGAGGGTACTTGTGCATTTTCCCTATTTTTTTTTTATTTTAGTAGATAACTAGATGAAGTATGTATTGTCGATTTCAATTGTTGAAAAAACAAATTTGTCCAATTGTGGCACAATTTTTTTTTGTATTAAATGGACCACCAACATGATCTATTTGACTAGTTTTCAGTTTTGTCTCTCTCATTAGCAAGTCCAATAATATAGTACAAGTATAATTATATTTTGCTAATGAATATAAATAGTGAGAAATATTTTATTTATTCTATTTTTATTTTAATTTATTTGTTTTGTTTTGACTTAATACAGAGGATTGGACAACAAAGATGCTCTTTAATTTTTTTTGTTTTAAATATGACATGTGAAAAATTAGAATCAAAGAACTGTCTACAAATTATAAAAAAATATTATTTTAAAACCGTCTAAAAAAAGGTAAGGCAGAAACAATTATTTGGTTATTGTATTGATTTTGCTTCATTTCTCAATCTAATCTGTTACTTTGGTGATAATTAAAAGCTAGAAATGAATCTTTTTGTCAAAAGCTTAGAAATGACCCTAATTTTATGATATTAATATATAGGAGAAACTATTTAATTACACAAATATTTCTACTGTATTTATAATTTTTTTATAATTTAAAATATTATATTTTATACAATTAGTTAATAATTTCATACCAGATTTCAAGTGAGATACACCTTCGTAAATGTTTTTTTGCTATCAGATTTACTAAAATAGGGAGAGAGGCGAGAGAGAACAGGAGGGAGGCGACCGAAATTTTTCTATGTATTCCATATACATACAAATCACGCTAATGTATCTAAGTAGTGTGATTCACATGTATTTGAGATACCAAGAGTGGTGAACGAAATTTGTCAATGCATCTTAGATACATACGAATCCACTTGAATATAGTGTATCTATAACAAATTAGACCTAATTTTGACCTCAGTATCGTGAGATACATGTATCTTGATGCACTAAAATCTGATAAAATTCAAAATATTGCAAAGTAGCATGTATCTAAATAATTAACTCCTAAATTAGTGAGTTTTATGCGAGTAACCCTAATATATATCCGATAGTACAAAAATAATTATCCCATTAATTAATTAAGTGAAAGGAGGAATGAAAAAAACTTTGAAATTGACAAGCACTCAACAATAGAAGGCTACACCTCCCTTAGAAAACATTTGAGGGGTCATCCTAAATTTAATTTGGTATGCTATATTATGATTTTAATATTTGTTTTTTCATCTTTTAGTTTATACTCAAATAAAGTAACTGTCAACTTCAATAGTTAAAAATTAAATTCTATTCTATTATAGCACAATTTATTGTATTAATAATTGACCATTAACATGAATATCAACATAAATGATTTGTTTGATTTTGTCTCTCTTATTAGACAACCAAAGAATGTAATTGTGCAATTTTATTTTGAATGAATGTATATGGTGTGAAGTATATTATTTATGATGTTAATCGGTTTGTTCGGTTCGATTTTAAAGTTATTTGCTATTGATATTGTAGATATGCTAAACAATACTTACAGAATTATTAAGATATTGACTCATTGGTTGTTGATCTCTATCGATTCTATTATCAGTTTAACCATTAAGATTTGACGAATACAAGATGAACAACAATTTTCATCCTCCAAAACTCTACTTTTTTCTCCATTTTCTCAAGAAAATCTCCCCCACAATCATAATCCTAATGTTGAGACGAAACAGAAGGCTAAGCTTAACTTAGAAAGAAAAAGATTTTGGGAGGTGGATGGGGAAATGGGATGGGAGATGAGACCCCCCGACACAAATCGCACAATGAAACCACATACAAGGAGCTTGTAACGAGAAAAACTCCATACTTACCGATCCTATACGACTCTTCAACAAAGAAGTCGGTGTTACTGATATCTTGATAAACATCTTACACCACCTTACGCTTCAGGTCTCTTACATACCAAGAGCCTGTTTGGCTAAACTTTAAAAACCTGCATAATTTTGTTTGTGTTCAAACACTCAAATGGTGTTTCTGAAAGTATGTATGTGTCTTGCCAATAATTTTGAGATTATAATAGAACGTCAAATGCTAAAAAGAGAGATACATTTCAGTATCAAAACAACGTACTACTCCAAGCTACGTTCATCACATATCCATTTGTCTTTGAAAAGCAATCTAAGTTTCTACTGGGGCGGCTGAAGCCGTAGTAACTCATTTGCTATATCATCAACCACAACTAAACAACTATGGCCAAGCATTCACAATGTTGGCCAACTACAAATATTCCTGCTTTGTCGACTCAGAGATTCTGCTGCGCAAAGGGCACATGAACATGAAGACACCCATGAAGGGTGACACCAGCGTTGGTCCGAAGCTGATCAATTCTAGCAGGTAAGTTGACCACCTGGAAAAAAAAATTATGTCAGGCCGACTTACAAATGGAGAACCTTTTGATTTTCGTAGACTTTTTAAGAGTGTTGTGAGCAGCAAAAACATAACAACGATATAGTTTTCAGATCCATTTAAGAAATATCAAGTTTTCTGCATGACAGATTCTCTTTACCAGAGTACGTCAAAATTAGTGAAATAAATAGCAAGGTGTGTGTGTACCTTCTTGAAGGCAGTAACACCCCAAAAATTGTCAAGTTGTTTTGGCTGACCAGTAATGACCAGGCGACCAGCTGGATCAGATTGAACCCGTACCTATGTTTATTTAGAGCTTTGAGATGGTGTAAAAAGACGAAAACAAATTGAATGCACTTGATGGAAACAAGTAGCATGATTGGTATTATACCTCCTCCCGTGAAAGCCCAGAAACCAGTGCATAGACCTCAAAGGAATCATTCTGTTTGCATAAAATCATTACAAATCACATGAGAGAAATAGAAATGCAATTTACTTTTGAGGAACTTACTGTTTCACGAACATTGATTTTCACCCAATCAGCTGGGGGTCCAATATCAACAACTCGGACATCCAATCTGGCAATTTATCTTTACATCAGAAACGGGAGAAACCAAAAACAGAGAATAATAGAGAAATACTACCGAAGTTCCTAGTACTCTTTATCTTTTTGGTATAAAAACTGTCGGTATACAAGATAAATGAAGAGAATACCTCTTTCCAAAGTTACCAAGTTCAAAGAAAAGAATGCCTCTTCCCTTTTTGGCGATTCTTAATTTCACAACTCACATGACATGTTCAAGACTACAAGATTAAGGACATTTTGGTTCATTATCTAAACTCAAATAAAAAATTCTTATTTGAACAACTTTTTATTGTCATTACTAAACAAAAATAGCTACTCAATCTCGACAATTGCTTATTCATATGCTATTATGAGTTCAAGACATGGTGCTATGGGGAAATTGATGGACACGCTGCTCTTAGGAAGCAGTGCTAATGCATCTCGGCTCGAGTCCAAGTGGTAACATACTATCTTCTAAGAAGGATAAATAGATCTTATAATGAATTCAATTCTCAATTTCCATTTAAAATTATGTAACTAAGGGACTCTTCTTTTTAATGTTTTTAATGATATTTTCAACCTTGAGCATACATTAACTCACATTTCCTTTTAGATCATTTCAATTGAAATTGTTAAAAAGTCCCACATCGGAAGAGGAATAGGAAATTAGACTCCTTATGTGGACTTGGACAAACCTCCCCTCACGAGCTAACTTTTACGGTTGTGGTAGATTCGGGTATCATATCTTTATATGGTATTAGAGTTAGACTTATCCCAGTTTGTTGTTCATCGATGTTGGCTCCCCATTTATAACGGTTCATGCTTCGTTGAGGTCTAGGCATATGTGGAAATGTTAAGAAATCTCACATCGGAAGATGGATGAGAAATTGGAATTGTATATGGAAATGGCCAAACCATCCCTCATGAGCTGGGGTTGAGTTGCTTCGAGTCGATGTTTCAAATCTTTTAATATATAATTTACTCAAAACTATCCACGTTTATAGTACACCAAATTTCAAAGAAAGGGAAAAACAACTAACGCATGAAAAGAAAAAGAGGAGGAGGGTTAACAAAGAAATAACTTATTAATGATGAAACTAAAATGAAGAAAAAGAACTAAGGGTTTGGCGAATTTTAATATTTTTGAAATTTCAAAGATTCATAAGTATAATTTGTAGTTATGTCATTTAGACTAACCAATTCTCCAGGAGCTTTAATGGATTTGATGAATAGAGTTTTCAAATAGTACTTGGACTTGTTTGTTATCGTTTTCATTGTTGATATCTTATTTATTCTAGGAATGAGGAAGAATATGCGAGTCATTTGAGAAATTTTTTACAGACTCTCAAGGATCGCCGGTTATTCACTAAGTTCAGCAAATGTGAGTTCTAGTTTCAATCCGTTGCTTTTCTTGGTCATATTGTTTCTAGCGAACGGATCTGAGTGGATTCATGGAAGATATAAGCAATTAAACAATGGCCCAGATATCTGAAGTTTCTTAGGTCTAGCGGGTTACCATAGAAGGATCAGGGAAGGATTCTCCTCCACAGCCTCACCATTGACTAGGTTGACTCAAAAGATGGTCAAGTTTCAATGGTTAGATGATTCTGAGAAAAGCTTCACAGAATTTAAAACTAGATTGACTACAACTCCTATCTTGAATTTATCAGAGGATTCAGATGGTTATGTGATATATTGTGATGCATCCAGAGTTGGCCTAGGTTGTGTGTTGATGCAGCGAGATAAGGTGATAACTTATGCCTCTAGACAACTTAAGGTTAATGAGAAGAACTATCCAACTCATGACCTAGAGCTTGCCACAGTGGTGTTTGCACTAATGATCTGGAGACACTACTTATATGGTTTTCATGTAGATGTATTCACTCACCATAAGAGCCTTCAGTATGTGTTCACATAGAAAGAGTTTAATCTTCGCCATAGGAGATGGCTTAAGTTCCTTAAGGATTGTGATATGTGTGTGCATTATCATCCTGGTAAGGCTAATTTAGTAGCAGATTCTCTTTGTAGATTATCAATGGGTAGTGTATCCCAAATTGACAAAGAAAGGAAGGAGCTAGTGAAGGATGTTCACAGGCTTGTTCGTTTAGGAGTTCACCTTATGAGTATATCAGATAGTGGTGTAACAATTCAGAATGGGGCAGAATCTCATTGGTAGCGGAGGTTAAGGAAAACCAACACATTGATCCAATTTTGCTTGAACTTAACAATGCAGTCCACAATCAGAGGATTGAGGTTTTATCCTAAGGGGGAGATGGTATACTTTGCTACCAGGGAGATTGTGTGCTCCTATGTGGGTACGTTGAGAAAGCATATCCTTGCAGAAGCCCATAACTCTAGGTATTCTATTTATCAAGGTGCCACTAAGATGTGCCGCAACCTATGGGAAGTCTATTGGTGGAATGGCGTGAAGAGAGACATAGAAGATTTTGTGAGTAAGTGCCCTAATTGTTAGCAAGTCAGGGTAGAACATCATAAACTAGGAGGTATAACTCAAGATATAGATATTCCTACTTGAAAGTGGGAAGTTATCAATATGGATTTCAACACAATTTTACCTCGTACTCGCAGACAACATGACTGAAGTTGAGTGATAGTTGATAGGATTACTAAGTCTTCTCGCTTTTTAGCAGTCAAAACTACAGATTAGGCGGAGGACTATGCCAAGATTTACATCAATGAAATTGTGAGGTTGCATGGGGTTCCTTTGTATATCATATTAGATAGAGGTCCTCAGCTTACCTCTCATTTCTAGGAGCCATTTCAGAAGGGTCTTGGTACTCAAGTTAACCTTAGTACAACATTTCATCCACAACCGTTTCGGCAGGCAGAGTGTACCACTCAGACCTTAAAGGATATGTTGAGAGCTTGTTTCATCGATTTAAAGGGTAGCTGGAATGATAAACTCCCTCTTATTAAGTTTTCCTACAATAATAGCTACAATTTCAACATTCACATGGCCCCTTATAAGGCTTTGTGTGGTCATAGATGTAGATCTCCCGTTGGTTGGTTTGAAGTAGTTTAAATAGCTTTGCTAGTGCCAGATTAAGTCCTTTATGCTATGGAGAAAGTTCAACTCATTAAAGATAGACTTAAGAAGGTCCAAAGTCGTCAGGAATCTTATGTATATTTACGAAGAAAGGAACTAGAGTTCCAGGAGGATGATTGGGTTTTCATGAAAGTGTCACAAATAAAAGGGGTGATGATATTTGGCATGAAAGGGAAGCTCAGTCCAAGATATGTAGGCCCTTACAAGATCTTGAAAAGGGTTGGCATATGAGTTAGATTTGCCAGCAGAATTAGCCGCAACGCATCCGGTCTTCCACATCTCACTCTGGAAGAAGTAAGTGGGTGATCCAGCCTCTGTAGTGCCATTAAAGAGTGTAGCGGTGAAAGATAGTGTTTCTTACGAGGATGTAGTAGTTGAGATTCTTGACCGTTAAGTTACAAGGTTTAGAAATAAAGAGGTCGCTTCAGTCAAGGTTTTGTGGAGGAGTCAATCTGTAAAGGGAGCTACTTGAGAAGCAGAAGCAGCCATGAAAGCCAAGTAGTTCCTTCCGATTCCACTCCAGCTTGAGGTAGTAGTTCCTCTTCAGTTTTGCAATTGTTCATGCGTAAATATTGTCTTAGAATCAGATTACCTCCGTTTTACTTGCATTTTTAGCGTTATTTGCATGTTCTCAGAACATTTTTCAGCCAGAATGTCAATTTTCAGTGTTTAGTAGTAGGGATTTCAGCTCTCTCTCTTTCTATTTCAGCTAGTTTAGTCTTCATTCGAGGACAAATGTTCCAAAGGGTAAGATAATGTAACACCCCGTATCCAAAACAAATCAAAAATAAAGTTTTGAGAAAGTCTGCAGGCACAGTCGATGGTTTCAATCTATGGAACGTAGCCTGACCCATGGGTCGTCCTGGACATCCGTCGATTGAGTGATAAACCCCCCAAAAACTAAGTTCAGAAAATTTGTCTATGTCTTGATCGATTGACGGACCTACGGTCCATAGGTCTTACTACGTTCTGTAGTTTGTATCCATCGATTGACACCCCATCACCCACTCTCTAATACGAACCACGGTAGACCAGCATGGACTGTCATTCGATCTACAGAACATAGGTCTGACGTAGGTGGAAGTTAGATGACAGTTAGGGGGAAAATGCAGTTGGATCAACTTCATATTATCATTAATCTTAGAATAAAATGAATTAGGTTTCCATGACCTACCAAAATATAGATAATTTAATTAGATTTTTGTAGCCGCCGTTCTTGCTTATCTAAAATCAGACCTCCGAGTAAAAAGTTATGCCCGTATTAGTAAAAGCCTGTCGAACAGGCCCAACCTACGGACAAAACGATGGACAATCAATGGAACGACGGACCATTTGTCCATGTCGTCTTTGATCATACAGCTATTAACCCAAGGGTCTTTTGGTCTTTTTTTACTTTGTTTAAAATATAAGATACGTTGTTTTGACCCTAAATCATCAAATTTTTGTCAATTTAATCCTACAAACATAACTAAAGCTTATCTAAGTCAAATCATTAATCAAAAACATAGAAAATTAGAAGCAAGAAAGGAGAAAAAGGTCAAGAACCCTAGTTCAACAACGCACCAAGGTTTTAGTAGTTCCAACCACGAAATATGAATAATTCTCTATGAATTTCATCACCAAGCATGTGGGATTTTACTAGTGGATTTTTTTCACCCATTGTGTCCTTAGTTTTCAGTTAGATTTTTCATTCCCATATAATGCTTAGACCTAGGGTTTCTAGAACTTCAAAAGAACTTCATAAATTAATTAGTTATATGTTCCAAATCAGATTAGCATGTTATTACTCAGGTTATTGTATAAATTTCAGAATCCTAGCTTTATATTTCTTTAGTTCTTGAATTACACATGCTAGGTAAGATATTTAAGTTTTTTCAGTTATACATACATCAGTTTTTCATGCATCATTATCACATTAAATATTGCATTCTCAGTTTGCATGTTCAGTTTTGAGCTATCCAGTATTTACAGAAATTTTAGACATAATAGTTAACCATATAAATCCATGGGAGTAGCATAATACCGAGTTGGACTAGGGTTTAGCGTACCTATTAGTCCCAGAACTACTAGCAAAGTAGGTTGTAAGTCCCCCCTGTGGGCAATCAATTTAGTGATCATGCCAACATGTCTTTATACCTTTGGCAGGGTATATTGGGTCCTCCCGATAGGGCGTATGCATCAAACTCCACATTTAGCTCATGTGGGCTTATTATCGGTTGTTAGTAGCTCTCACAATTCAATTAGACTCTCTTGCATTGACCATTTATCTGTATACTCAGTATCCAGTTTCAACTCCCGTAAGGCCTAGTCGTCAACAATACTTGTATAGTGGTATACTTACTATTGAACACTAAATAGACAATAACCACCAAACACTCAGCAGCCAGCACAACATCAAGCCAATAACTCATTACGTAAACATATCATAATTTAATCACTCAATGGTTAATATCAAACAGGACAACACTCAACACAAGTACACAATGTCACAACAATAATAGGCTAACCGCCAACTGCCATAACAATACGTCAACAGCCAACACATAAAAGTTAACACAACAACACTTTCATAAACTTTTCAACACAAATATAAAATATCATAACAAATAACAGAATAAAGCAGCAGCACTACAAGTTGCAGGCATGTAAGTTGCAACATTTTCGAAGTGGTCTTGTATGAATTGGTCATCTCCTCATTATTTGTGTGAACATATCATTTGCATTTGTTCTGAGATATGATTGTGATAACTGTTAGGTGATAAGAGGATGTACCATTTCGAGGGACGTATGCGAGACGCGATGGAGTCACGACCCAAAATGGATGTTATGACACTCGTCTTATCTTACCAAAACAAGTCAGCCTAAAACTCAATGATTACAATAAAATGCATAAATTTTTTAATTCAACTCAAAAATACCCCCAAAATCTGATTGTCACGTGTACAAGCCTCTAAAATATTACAATTGATTAAAAAAACACAAGTCTCAAATGACCTTGTTTCCAGAATAACACAAGATCACAATTGAGGAGAAAGAAGTGTTGGGTTTTATTTGCCCTGATTTCTTACCATAAATAGGTTTTCCTTTTAGGAGAAGGTTTTGGATTGACTAATCCTTTTTTCTGGTAGGAAAAGGTTTAGGACTCTGTAAATAGAGGAATTTTCCTTCTAACTTAATTAGCATTCACAATGTAGTCTTAAGGGCTTTGGGAGTTTTGGTTCATGGGAGAATTTATGGGTCACAAGTTTGATACGTTATAACTTGTGTGAACCTCCCATGTATTCTGAGTGAATTGGTTGAGGTTGTTTCCCTCTGTATTTTGTACTCTCATATTTATAGTGGATTGTTCATCTCCTTTGTGGACGTAGGTCGATTAACCGAACCACGTTAAATCTCTGTGTCTTTTGGTATATTTCTCGTTGTCTTCTTACTCGTGGTCTTTTGAGGTTTGCTTTGCTAGCTTCCGCGTTTACACCTGCTTATTTTTTGGTCCTAACAAGTGGTATCATAGCCAGATTCAATGATGGAGTCAGGTTTAGTGGTTCGATAATCGATGATTGAACCAGGTTAGAAGGAGGTGTTCATCTTGACGGGTGTAGTTCTAGACGCAACCTTTTTTACAGTAATAAAGATTTTGTTGAAGAAATTGTTTCAGAGAGGTTCTCTGTGTTGAGACATAAATTTTCCAAAGGAGATTATGGAGAGGAGAAGCAAGTTGTTGAAGATTAAGTAAAAAAGGTGGACAAATTTATTTTGTCAGAAATTCAGGTCAAGGGGGAGATTTATTGGGTTTTATTTACCCTGATTTCTTACCATAAATAGGTTTTCCTTTCAGAAGAAGGTTTTGGATTGACTAATCCTTTTTCTGGTAGGAAAAGGTTTAGGACTCTATAAATAGAGGAATGTTCCTTCTAACTTAATTAGCATTCACAATGTAGTCTTAAGGACTTTGAGAATTTTGGTTAGGGAGAGAATTTATGGGTCACAAGCATGATATGTTATCACTTGTGTGAACCTCCCATGCATTCCGAGTGAATTGGTTGAGGTTGTTTTTCTCTGTATTTTGTACTCTCATATTTATATTGGATTGCTCAACTCCTTTGTGGACGTAAATCGATTGACCGAACCACGTTAAATCTTTGTCCTTTAGTATATTTCTTGTTGTCTTCTTACTCGTGATCTTTGAGGTTTGCTTTGCTAGCTTCTGCGTTTACACCTGCTTATTTTCGGTCCTAACAAGAAGGTTCACTGAAATGACAAGCATCTACCTCACAAACCTCTACAATAAGCCTCAAACAAAGATAATAGAAAATATCACTAAGGTTCGGGCTAGTAACCTACAAAATAAAATGTAGTAGCAAGAGGTGAGTACCAAACCACACGATACTCAGTAAGTAAATCTCTAAACACGAGCTAAAGAGATGGAATACGGGTACTCCTCAAACCCCAACCAAACTTCCACAACTACAACTTGCATAAAACCAACCAACCTAACAGTTCAAAATTTACAAGCACATGTCTTAACAACAATATTATAACAATCACATATTCTCAAGAACAAGCTCCATATTCATTAATCATAAGCTCCACAGCTATAACATTCATAAAACCCGTTCAACATAACAGTTCACAATGTACAAGCACATGTCTCAAGAATAACATTCTAACAATCAGATATTCTCAACAACAATGTCAATTTTCATCAATCACAACCTCCATAACTACAATCTTCATAAATCCCGTCCAACCTAAAAGTTCACAATTCACATAGCACACAGCTCAACAACAACACGATAATAATTACATATCCTCAACAATAAGCTCAATGTTCATCAATCAAAGTTTCTTTGAAAGGTACTCATAAGATCAATAAAACACAATATCAACTTTAAATTATTTGCAATGCAATGCCAAGTATAGTGATGCATGTATGAACTAGTGATACACACTCACTGTCTCTCAGTCCGGGACCCATGAGGGACATATGTCCATGCAGGCGAGCGATATGACCAGAAATAGTACATACTCTTTAATTTCCTATTATCTCTCAATGGACATAAGACTTGTAACAACCATGTCTGAGAACAATACAAAAGAAATATTCACATAAATAATGAAGAGATGACCATTTTCATAATAACGCACAATTCACAACAACACAATGATTCAACTAGCTTTTCAAACCATTTTGGAACACATCACACCCCAAGAGTTAATCACATTGTCTTTTTACTTCCCATTTTTCATCATTAAAATTAATCAACATGGAAAATTCAACCCATGACGAAGGCTCATAAATACACGAATTTCATACATTTAACAAGGATTTAGAAATTCACTTGCCTCAAATAGTCGAACAATTACTCTGGGACTTGATCTTTCCCTTTTCGTGGTACTTCCAACTCAAAGCAATCTATTCACATCAATAATCACAATAAGATTTTGAATTAACAACACTCATATTACTATAGGTCTAGCCTATACCCAAAAACTTTCTCAGGTTATAATTAAGTTTTTAAATCTTGATTAAAACCAATAGGTCAAATCTCATATTTCCTAAATTTTAAGTCTAGAGTTAAATCATAATTTATTCAAACACTAAAATCTAATATTTAATTACTTATATCAATACATAAACACTTAATTCAAAATATGATAAAAAAATTATAATATTCAAACTAAAAGTCATTGGTCTGCCACCAGAAATCATATCGCAGGAGTAAAAGAAGAAAAAAACTTAAGACTACGTATCACTAGACATTTTTAATTCATAACGCTTCATCACTGATTTATCCAGAGTCTTGTCATTATTACATAATCATTAACTTTCAATTTTCTTGTCAACAATAATGTTAAAATTACCCACTACTATTCTCTACGTGTTATAAAATCAAGCTCATGGCAATATAAATATAAAGAGATGAAGACAAGAGAAGTAAGATGGAAGATAAGACTTTCTTTTTTATTCAAGTGTGTTTCAAATGGTGAGTGATATCTCTATTTAGTGTTGAGATATCACTCCCAAAAGTCATTTAACTAGTAGATACATATTATCTACATTGTTATCCAAAAAGGGGATTCATATCATCTAGGGAATACACATACATGAATTTAGTAGTTCATGAATAAACCAAATGGTCATCCACTATTCAATGGATTTATAACACTCCCCCTTGGATGTCCATAGATAATGTGCCTCGTTAATACCTTTACTAGAAAAAACCCAGTGGGAAAAAAATCTAGTGAAGGAAAAAGAGTACACATATCTTTTGATACGCATTATTTGTTGCCTCATTAAAAACCTTGCCAGGAAAACCTAGTGGGAAAAAATCTCGGTCAAGGGAAAAAGAGTGCAACACGTATTATACTCCCCCTGATTAAAACATCACTAAATTTCTTATGATGATGTCTCTAATCTTCGACATTGTGGTTGATATATTCTTTTTCAAAGAAAACCACACATTTTCTGAATATGGTGTGTCATTTATCTCAATCAGACGCACTTTCAACTTGCTTCATGGAGGGCTTTTATTTCTGCATAGCAACATTTAGTTCTTTGATTGCCAGAATATTATTGTGCCTCCACATGCAAACAAATAGAGTGCTTGAGAAAGAGCTTTATGCGGATCAGATAAATATTCTGCATCTGCGTAACCAATCAATTTTGTCTTGGATTCCTCGGAATAGAATAAACCCATAACTATGGTCCTTCGGGGATATTAAATCATGTGCTCAACACCATTTCAATGTCCTTTTATCGGGGAGAAACTGAATTTTGCCAGTAAATTTACTGCAACCCAAATATCTGGTCAAATATTGTTAGTAAGATGCACTAGTGCCCTGATTGCACCAAGATATGGAGTTTCATCACCAAGAAGCTCTTCATCCTTCTTTTGAGATCAAACTGAATCATCATTTATTTCAAGCGATCTCATAATCATTGGGGTACTCAATGAATATGATTTATCCATATAAAACGCATCAAAACATATCTGTGTATGTGCACTTATAGAGAAATATTTTATTTATCAAATTATCAATCAGTAGGTTAAGACAAAATTTTGTCTTACCAAGACCTTTTCGTAAAATACAAGGACAATTAGGGTCATTCTTTTGTACCCTTTTCCTCCTTGACTATTTCAATCCATATAAGGATTAAAGCTTTATTAGAAAAGTTTCTTTCAAACTCTTATATGCTTCAGACACCTCGATTGTTACAAGGATTTTCATATAACCTTTATTGTCTAGATAGACATTACAATTATTCATTACATGCATTCAAGTTTTCATATGTTGCCAGATCAAAACAAACCTCACTGCATCCACCAAAGAAGAAAACATCTCCAATAATGTCAGGATTTGCGATAAACCTTTATGCCCCAAGGCACAAACCGTATTTGATATCTTACGGTTATACTATTGCATAATAATTTATTTGTACCCCACTGACATTATATCTTGATTTATGGACTACCAATCCAAAATGTCACTTTTCTAAGTGAAACAAAATATACTTGAATTGTGCATTTTACTTGGCCAACCATTATTCTGTCCACACTATATGACAGATTTGAATTCAAGATCCTCGTCACAATTTATATCATTGAGCGCTACCTCATATCAAAGATACCGTCGACGGTTATTTGATATCGATTCCAACAAGACATAACTTATCGAGATCTCTTCATTTTTCATTATTTCAGGTACCTGAACCTTTTTCATGATTTTATGAAGTGTTATGTCAATGTGCTCTTTTATAGCACTTGCCTCATTATCATGACCATATTGATCATTTGCTCCTTCCTTGTTCAAGGAATTTTATATTTGGAATCGATTGTTCTATTACGCTTCCGGCGTATCATAGACTCTGTCCTTCAAGGAATTCACATTGGAGCATTTGCAGCTGAATTATATCATAGGGTCAGTGCATTCATCTGGCAACTGATTTGCAACATTATGCAACTGAATTATCCCTTGAACTTTAAGTTCACATATATATTTAACGAGGACCTAAATAATTCATAATTAAGCTCACACATAATTTTCAGCTGTCAAAATCATCTCTCCCCCTAATGTTAGAAAATCTAACATTCATCCCAACCTTATTTGGGAATTCATCTTTGTGCGTGGTGGAGCAATTAAAATCATAACCGCACATTTTAACATTTTAGATGAAAATTATATGGTTCCTGACCCTGAACCAATTTTAATGGGGAGACCTTGTTGGCTTGATGCTTACATGTGTTGCTACATGTTAAATAAATTTATCTCATACCAAATTTTGTTTTGGGAATTCTGTTCTCATGACCATGATTTAGCTATAGTTAGAGGCATACAATTTTAGCTAAATCAACCAGCATTATCAATATAATTTCATAATTTGGAACTGTGCTCTTAATTTAACAATTCGAGCAAACAACCTTACATACACCATTTGTAAAACACATGCGATCATCGCATAGATGCATCTATCATATAGTTGCAGATGATCCACATGGAAGGTGAATGGGACCATATTCACCTTTTTATATGTTCCAAAAACTTCAGGGTATTACAATCACAACCTTAGCTGGTACAATGAAAACAAGCAATACAAGAGAATTCTTGAAGAATCTTTTATTTCTTCATCATATAAGCCACATAAATTCTCAATTACGTTTGCATCACATTTAAATCAGAATGGTCAACTGATCATGCCAACTGATTTTTATTTCAGTAAACTTATAATTTACTTTTGGATGTGATTCCATCAGCATGCACATGTTTATGTGCAACAAACACGAGGAAAAAATGGGTAATATTTATAACCCTCTTCAATTGTAGTAATTTAAAGATATTAAATCTTTTCATAATTTATAGTCTCAATATTTCTTTCCAATTCATCCGAAACTTAAAAAGTTTCTTTTGAAACTTACTACAACCCAATATTATTCCATTGATAATAGCACAACTCGTTAGAGCTTTGCAATTTAATTTTGTGTACTATCACATATTCCATGACACCATTCCTATGGTGAGCATCTCCTTCAAGGAGGAAATTATATTATCATTGTCATGGTCAAAATCATTACGAGCAAGACATGTTTCTTGCTTTACTTTTGTTGTACCATAGGTACACAACCAATGACAAATTTGTATTGCCACACAATAATGACTACAACCCTTATAGACAAGAACTATTTCTTTCTTTTGCCCTTTCGGTAGTTCACAATAAATATATCATAGTGACGTATAAACATACAATACCATTAACTATTTCTGGCAAATAAAATTTATTTCCTCTCAAACCTCCCGTAGAGGTGAATTTTGGTGTATATATCATTTTTCTCAAACCTCCCATAGAGGTGAGTTGTGGCATATATTCAACCCATAATTTTTTTTCACATCTTGACTCATTCTCTTATAGAATGATCGAGCATTCACGATACTCATTACAAGTCACATTCTCTTCAAGGAATAGACTAATCATTTATATGTACTTCATAAATTTGCATTATAAGTACATTGTCATGGTTTTTAAAATTCATCATATTTCCATGACACACCTCAACATCACTTTGAAAGATCAAGTGTATCATCACTTTATCTTCATGTCTTTTGATGGAGGATTTATAAAGTTGTCAAATTAGGTCGACAACATTCACAAGTCCAATGACCTTTCATACCATTTTATAATAAAAATTGCCTTCACATTTTGAAGGACTATTTGGAGACCCCGTAGTGTTCTTCCTTTTATAATTATCACAATGATGACTATTATAATTCCGTCATTTCATGCCCCTTTTAATATCGTTAAATATTTGTCATCTTTCAGACTAACTATTTACTGCTACCACATTCATACGATATAATAGAGCAAGTGAACATGCGATTCCAAAATTATCATATGTTGCTACCACATTCTTTCAAGGAATGAAGCAAATTCAATAGGACGAATTTCAAGACGTTTCATCAAAGCTTTAGTCATCATTATATCATCACTATGGTGCATTGACTCAAACTCAATGTCTTATTTATATAAGGCGTTTTACGCCATAATTCTATGGGACTTGAACCCAATCACGGTGCATCAATACTCAAATTGATGTCTTACCCTTTTGGTGCGATAGAACTTGAATCTATCGTCTTATCCTCAAATATTTTTCATTATGGTGCATCCGGACTTTAATCAGATGTCTTAACCTTTTTGTGCGATGAAACTTGAATCCATCGTCTTACCTTAACCAACGGTATAATAGACCGAAGTACAACATGACTCACCCTTTGAGTCTTTCAAAACAATCAAAATAACATCAAACTCATGCTATTAAAATTTTATACCTTCTTCTATTTAAGAAGTTTTGTATAGCATGTTATATTCAACCAATAATAGTATATGTCTTCGGTTATTGATAATTGTTAGTGATTGAATATTATTTTTATTCTAAATCATAAAATATTCTAGAAAATACATACCTGATTTTATGCATATAATACCTTGATTCTCATAACGAGACCAACCAAAACATGAGTTAAAGAAAAACTAAAACTCAATCTTAATTGGCTAGAGACTCGTGCTGATAACGTGTTATAAAATCAAGCTCATGGCAATATAAATATAAAGAGATGAAGACAAGAGAAGTAAGATGGAAGATAAGACTTTCTTTTTTATTCAAGTGTGTTTCAAATGGTGAGTGATATCTCTATTTATAGTGTTGAGATATCACTCCCAAAAGTCATTTAACTAGTAGATACATAGTTATCTACATTGTTATCCAAAAAGGGGATTCATATCATCTAGGGAATACACATACATGAATTTAGTAGTTCATGAATAAACCAAATGGTCATCCACTATTCAATGGATTTATAACACTACGTAGGTTTTTAGGGAACCACTTTTCATTGTTTCCTAAATTATTAATATAATCATGTGTATTGCACATCCTAATAACTACTATTATATATGCAGAATCAAAAGGTTTATACCTGAAGCGTGAAGTTTCTTTTCTTGTGGTGCCAAGTTGTGCCTCTCTACCTCTCTCTCAAATTGTGGACTAAAACATTAAACCTTATTAACTTATTCTAATAAAAAAGTTAAACTTAGGGTATTAAATCAATTAGGACTTGAGACATTAAACATCTACTAAAAAAATTATTATTTAATAAATACCATTAAAAAATATCTGAAGTTATCAAATAGTTTTAAAATTTTCAAACCAATTTCCTCCCCTAATTAGAAATAACTTGGGTAACTATCAAGAGAGGTGAAACGATAATTTCATAGAAGTTTTCAAAAATAATTTTTTTGGATCATTACATTATCCACCACTAAAAATCATGTTCATCCTCAAACATAAGGAAGAAAAAAAAGAATAACCAACGTAGCCAAAAGTCTATGTTTGGCCTACCAGTCAATGTTCATCTGTGTAAGTGAGATCCTCTTTAAGACCATTCCATCAATATCAACTATTTAGAGCCAAAATTTTCCACTAAATTAGGTGTTAAATATAACGATTTATTCCCTAATTCATTTTTGATCTGTAGAACTTAGATTCTTGGTTAAATATTATTGGGGAAGGGTTTTCGACTGAATTGAATAGTAGGAAAAAGCCCTAACTGCATCTTAGGATCATAATGTGGGTCTTGGGTTATTGGAGTTGTCATAATCTGGGTAAATTAGATCTTAATTATTGATCCCCGTATTGAATTATTTGTTGTAGTCCTAAAACAAGCGAAAAGAATCCGTAAAGGGAAGAATTAAGTTTCGTAGGAGGATTCAAGCTTTGTTCGAGGTAGGTGATGGTTTGTGATTCTTGTTTTGTGTGATGTATGATAAAAGTTGCTTTATTTTAATGTATGTATGTATACGAATGTTGCACTACTAATCACATCTTAGGCAAATGAGTATGAATGAGTGATTGTATGTCATGAATTAATACTTGATTGTATGATTTTGAGAATGTATATTGTGATTGTGATTGTGACTAGTTGAAAGGATCAAGTATAACGTTACAACCACACTAATTGGAATAGAAAGGCACGTATCAACATACATATTAGAATGGGTATCATGATCCAACACAATAACTTGGAATGGGTGTCACGATACGACACACTAAAAGTTTGGATATAAGTTCCATGAGAGAACCATTGACTTGTCATATAGATTTATTATTGAGAATGTGAAATTGTACATTGATCTTGAAATGATGATTGATATTGTATATGTTCGGTATATGCCTGTTTTATTATGTAATTTTAACTTGTTTATGTTTCACTTACTGAAATAGACGTGTGATACTACCAGTACACTGCGGTTGTGTGCTGATATTGCACTTGCTCTTTCATTTTGAGTACATGGCATCTTAAGATGGCTATTGGCAAACCCCGTTTAAAAGACCAGTGATCAAGATCGAATTTAAGGGTGAGGTAGGTTGTCATGAGTTCTCACTATGTTTGGTCCATTTCTATTCGGCCTTAACTAGTATTTAAATATTCTTATGTTTAGTTTGGGGTTGCACCCATTTTATTAGAATTGTCATTAGTAGAAGTTTTTGTACATTGAATTTCAAGTTCTAGGTATTACTTTCGCATTTGTTTGTTAGACTTTCAGAGTTTTAGGAACTCCTTATTTTTTTTCTTTGGCATTTAAACCTGCTTCTGTATCTTTAAATGCTTTATTTTTCATTAATTTGGTTAGTTGGGTTGTAATAATAGTTCTCCCATCGGAGGGTTAGTGTGGGTGCCAATCATGATGACAGTTAACAAAATCATATTTATAAAAAAGAGATTTAACTATCATTTTTATTTTCCAAATTATTTCTTAATGAGTGTCAACTGTCACATGTGACATGTATAATATTGATATTAATGACTTAGATTTAATTAATTGAGGGCTATAACAATAATTAATGATGGCTATTTTCCAAAGAAATTGACTATATTTGCAATTCAAAATTGGGAAAAAAAAACTAACAATTTACGAGTCCAAAAATCAGCTAATCCATGCGTGCTCATATAGATTGTGCTTCTTCATCCTTAATTAAGCCATCCAATGGCTATGATACAATTAACCTTATATATATATATATATATATATATATATATATTATATATATATATATATAATATATATATATATATATATACACGTCAATTGAAAATACTTAATTTGTTCGGTTGAAATTTGTTGATCCCCAAATCTATGTTATGCCTTCTCCTTCAAGTGGATGAATTTCTAACAATAACACACCATGTTTATGTCAAGGACTAAATACAAGTGGAGAAAGCAATTTGAAATATAAGTGGAGAAAGAAAATTGAAAAAGCTAGAGTGGAATTTAATTAGGGAAAATTACTCGGCTAAGCAAACTTATACAATTTAATTACTTATCATAGATGTAGTTTGCTATAATTACCACTCACGACTAACATTATACACTAATAACGTGGGCTAACTTCGAATTTGTATAATAGTTATGTTTGTGTATGTATAATTTGTCATGATATACAAATACATATGTATAATATACAATTTTTTAACCTATATACATATACAATTCACCTCTCTCTCACTCTTTGCCCTCTCTCACTCGCCTCTCTCCTCCTTCTCTCAATCTCGCTCATCTCTCTCCTCCCTCCCCCAATATCGTTTGTCATTTATACAAATGTATATGTATAATATACGGTTATATACGCTTATATACATATACGATTCACCTCTCTGCCCTCTCTTGCTCATCTCTCTCCTTCCTCTCCTCCCTCTCCCCATCTCTCTTGCAATATATACAAATACATATGTATAATATACAATTATCTAACCAATATACACATTCAATTCACCTTTCTCCCACTCTTTCCCCCCTCTCTCGCATCTCTCCTCTCTCTCCCAGTCTCGTTCGCCTCTCTCCTCCATATAACATGAAACTACAAATTGTAATTATCAAACTATATCTATGAATAATAATTAATTATTTTTAAGTGGCTATATGTGAAAGTTTCCTATTTAATTATTACATCAGAGTCACTTTCTTTTTATAGGTTTAGACGAATACTTTTCTCCTGAATCCTATTTTATTGTA
Source organism: Solanum corneliomulleri (assembly GCA_027704805.1). Taxonomy (NCBI): domain Eukaryota; kingdom Viridiplantae; phylum Streptophyta; class Magnoliopsida; order Solanales; family Solanaceae; genus Solanum; species Solanum corneliomulleri. The sequence continues at coordinate 56,434,906 of JAKWIY010003058.1, forward strand.
CTTTTTTCTGAAAGGTAAAAATGTCCCTCTGAAGAAGCATCAACATCTAATTGAGAAAAAATCTGCTTCAAAAAAATGAAAGCTAAATTATTGTCAACAGTTGCAAGATCAAGATAAACTTTTCCGAATCTATCATTAATATTCTTACCATTGTTAGTAGTGTAATTCTAAAATTGTGTGAAATTATAATCCTGATCTGATGGCAAAGATTTTTCTTTTGATTGATTCTCAAAATTACAAATGTTGATGATTCCTTCCCATGTAGTAATTCTTTATTAAATCAATGTGTTATATCAATTGTTGAAACATTTTGATGTAGTTATTTTGGTTGACATATGAACGTAATTATGCACCAACTATATCTTTTTATGGTAGTGATGCATTATTAATTTGATGCTAATATAATCTTTAATGACGGAAAATTTAAGGTAATATATATCTTTTGGTCTTTTTTTTTTAATAATAAAGGTTGCATATTTGAATACTTTTTATGTGAAATTGTTGTACTTGGGGCCCGTGCATCACACGAGCATCACTTTCTGAATTTTATATATATATATATATATATATATATATATATATATATATATATATATATATGTGTGTGTGTGTGTACATATGTAGAATAACTTTCATATGTATCAAACATAAAATCATATTTGTATGTTATAATTATAGTTTGTATAATTTTGCTCCATAGCAAACTTTATGCTTGCTATAGAGCATCAGATTGAATAACTCACTGGCAGGAGCTTAAGATTTGTATAATTTATATAAATCGTTGGCAGCCTCTCGTTTGTATAAATCGTTGAAAACCTCTTAACACAATTTTATAAGTTTGTATATCTGCATAAAATTTAAATTTGTATACAATTGAGTCGAAATAAAATATTTGTATATCAAAATTCTCTATCTTTATAGGACACAAATTATACATTGCAATTTGTATAATTTGTGTTTGTATAAAAGAGAAAGAGAGAAAAATAAAAGAAAATTGTACAGAAAAATATTCTTATTTGTATAATTATAAGTGTATAAGATGAAAATATATGTATTCATATTTGTATATACAATTTTCTCTCGTTTTATACAAACATAAACACATTTTATACATTTGTGTTTGTATAAAAGCGAGAGAGGTGATGGAGAGAGTGGCGAGTGAGAAACCAAGGGAGAGAGACAAATGACAACTGATTGCTACGGATTACAACTAAATCAAACTATGGTTATAATATTTAATTTGAATTAATAATTTGCTATTTTATAGAATATTCTCGTACATATATATATACACGACAACTAAACACATTCATTTTAGTAATAAGATTTGAATCCAATGTCAATACACATGCATGATGGAACTCTTGAAATGAAAATAACATACATAATTCATTTCTCACATGCTCTTTTTTTCGTTTTTATTCGTTATGTGAGCACTTGTCGATCACAAATTCATGAAAATATTCAACCGAATTTTTGTTCTAAATCGTTATTTGGTATTTAAATCATAATCGATCAACGAGTATTTGTTCGTCCATTGGATGTTTTAGTAGTAGGAGAGAGTAGGTGCAAAGAGAGAGAGAGAGAGAAAGAGAGTTAGTAGAAGGAGAATATACATAAACAAGAGCTCTATTTCACTTTCTTGCATTGTGGTCACTATCTTTAATTTGGTATATAGAAACATACTAAAGATATAGAACATCATGGCATATTTATTGTGTTGAAGAGAGACATATATATATGAGCAAACCCTAATTGAATCATAAATTATTTATTATTATTAAAAAAAATAATTGAAGATTTTGATAATATTTATAGGTCATTGATGATTGATGGCTCTTGTGAATATTGAGATGTGAAAATGAGAAAGGCAACAAACAATTACTAATTAAATTGTCAACCAACACCAATTAATCAGATAAATTTGTAAGTTTGTATAGCAACTTCTTTTTCTTCAATAAATAGAAAGTCAATTCAATTCATATATATATATATAATATATATATATATATATATATATAATATATCTATATATATATATATCTATATATATAATATTAATTCTTAATTAATGATATTTTTTCTAAACGTGAATTTGTTGCCCCGATATGTAACACAAAAGGGCTATCTATCTGTCTATATATGTCACGACCCAAATCGGGGACGCGACTGGCACCCACATTCACCCTCCTATGTGAGCGAACCAACCCAGCTAAACCTTAGCATTTCAATTTATATTAACAGAAAATAATGCGGAAGACTTAAACTCATTAATAAAACAATTCAACTATTACTATTATCCCCAAAATCTGGAAGTCATCATCACAAGAACATCTATCCTCAAATTACTAAACAAAAATGTCTAAGAACAAAATAATAAAAAGCTAGTCCATGCCGGAAGTTCAAGGCATCAAGACTTGAAGAAGAAGACCCAGTCCAAGCTAGACGCATTAGCTCACCCTGAATTTCCGAAGGTAGTGAAGACTGGCTAGAATCTACTGTTGAGTTGAAGTTGACGGAACGTTTGCTGCATTACACAAATAACAAGGAAGAAAACATAAAAGTAGGGGGTCAGTACAACCACAAGTACTGAGTAGATATCATCGGCTAACTCAAAATAGGGAACAATATATATCAATAATAATGTAAATAAACTACAATACTCAACATGTAGCAACAGCAATTACTTCATCATTAACAATTACCGTCAAGTTCACACATGAGGACTCAAGCCTCAATACCATACTCATTTGGGAATTAAGTTCATTAGATTGAGTATATTCATTATCTTTCAAGATTCATTATCTTTCTTCCTCTTGTGTCGGTACGTGACCTCCACTCCGCTCCTCTATTTTCTATCCTGGTGCCGGAACGTGGCACTCCGATTCTCTATACTATCCTGGTACCGGAACGTGGCAACCCGATCCATATTCTATCCTGGTCGGAACGTGACACTCCGATCCTCATTCTATCCTGGTGTTGGAACGTGACACTCCGATCCTCATATTCATTCTATCCTGGTACCGGAACGTGGCACCCGATCCATATTCTATCCTGGTGTCGGAACGTGACACTCCGATCCTCATATTCATTCTATCCTGGTACCAGAGGACGTGGCACCCGATCCTCATATTCATTCTATCCTGGTACCCGGAACTGTGGCACCACCCGATCCCCTAATTCATCAAGCCTTCTTTTACACTAAGGCATCATCATTCTCATTATATAATTTATCAGCCTTCTTTCATACTAAGGCATCATCAATTTTATTATAATATATCAAGCGAATTAGGGTTCTTTCAAGATTTGGGATTCAATAGCTTCATCATGCTTTGTTAATTCATCACAATTTCATAATCATAATCATGCAAGCATACAATTTAAGCACATAGCAAGGTTTAGAATACTATATCACACATAATATTCACTATTAAGAGTTCACTACGAATATCGTAACATAAACCATAACCTACCTCCTCACCTCCACCGAAGAATTGGAATCAACAAGAAATCTCCCAAGCTTTGTTATTCCTTCTTCCCTCTTCGATCGATCAATACTCTCTCAATTCGTTTCTCTCTTTTTCTTTCTCTTTTGTTTTATTCAACCCTCTTCCCTTTACCCTAATTACAATATAATTAAGTGTAAAAGAGGACAATAACCCACTAATTACTTAAGGTTACCTTTTAACCCCCAAGTAATTAGACTTATTAATATTAACCCTCAATCTTTATAATTAAGGAAAGAATAGTCCAAACGACCCTTAAAACGTGTGGAGAAATCCTAAACTGCCTGGGATTTGCGCAACCTGTGACGGCCCGTCGTGCTGCGACGGTCCGTCACGCAGGTCGTCGTAGCCTCCCAAATCCCCTTTTTCACCACGAGTCTGTGACGGTCCGTCACACCTGTGACTGTCCGTCCTGCACTTCCGTCATGACGGTCAGAGACTCGTTTCTTGTACCAAATTCTCAAAAGTTGAAGTGTTTTTGCAACGGAAGCTCACGACGGTTCGTCGTGGCTGTGACGGCTTGTCTTGCAGGTCCGTCACAATTTACAGAGAGTCGATTTTCAGTACCCAATTTCAGAATTTCTAAGTATGTTGCAACGATACACCCTCGACGGGCCGTCGTGCATATGACGGTCCGTCGTTGTGTCCGTAGTATGGTCCAGTTTTTCCAGAATTAAATCTGCTGCTCAAAACGACTAAACAGGTCGTTACAATAGATACCAATTTACCCATCGTTCGTCCCCGAACGATCAGAAGAATAAAAACAATGGCGAAAAGGAGTACCTGAATCTGTAAACAGATGTGGGTATTTTTCTTGCATATCTGCCTGCTTCTCCCAAGTAGCCTCTTCAACCGATCGATTCTTCCATTGAACTTTGATGGATGCAATCTCTCTCAACCTCAACTTGCGAACTTCTCTCTCTCAACCTCAACTTGCGAAACCTTCAGCAAGACTTGTTCACCTTCCATGAACTCCAAGTCTCTAACCTTTCGGTCTGCATACTCCTTTTGCCTACTTTGAGCCGCCAAAAGCTTTTCTTGAATAGCTTTCACCTTTTCCATAGAATCTCTCAACAGATCAGTCCCCCAAGGTCTAACTTCAAAGGCATCAAACCAACCAATGGGAGACCTACATCTCCTCCCATACAATGCTTCAAATGGAGCCATGTCGATACTGGAGTGATAGCTATTATTATATGAAAACTCTGCCAACAAACTCAACCATATCTCGCTTCATTCTACTCCACCAGAAGTGTTGCTTTAGGTCGCGGTACATCTTGGTTGCACCAGGATGTATAGAGTATCCGGAACTATGAGCCTCCGTCAGAATAGTGGTGATCAAATCATTGATGCGGGGTAAACATACCCTTCCCTTAATCCTCAAAACACCTTCACCATCGATTGTTGCTTCCTTAGCCTCTCCTTGCAACACTTTATCTCGAATTCGCCTTAGTTTCTCGTCATCAAACTGTTTCCCCTTAATCTGTTCAAGAAAAGAAGATCTTGCCTCTACACAAGCTAACAATCCTCCCTTCTCATTTATTTCCAACCTCATAAGGTCATTAGCCAGAATCTGCACCTCTCTAGCCAATGGGCGTCTAGAAGCTTGCAAATGGGCTAGACTTCCCATGCTTCCGGCCTTTCTACTAAAAGCATCCGCTACGACATTCGCTTTTCCCGGATGATACAAGATAGTGATGTCGTAGTCCTTCAGTAGTTCCATCCATCTCCTCTGTCTCAAGTTCAAGTCTCTCTGAGTGAATACATACTGTAGGCTACGATGGTCCGTATAGACCTCACACTTAACCCCATACAAATAGTGTCTCCATTGCTTTAGTGCAAATACTACCGCGGCCAACTCCAAATCATGGGTCGGATAGTTACGTTCATGCACCTTTAATTGCCTCGAAGCATAAGCAATCACATTCTTCTCTTGCATTAGTACTGCACCCAACCCAGAATAGGATGCATCACAATAAACAATGAAGTTTTTACCCTCTACTGGCAAGGTAAGGATAGGTGCGGTAGTCAACAAAGTCTTAAGCTTCTGAAAGCTTTCCTCACATTCATCTGACCATACAAATGGAACATTCTGCTTAGTCAAGTTCGTCAATTGGAAAGCAATGGAAGAGAATCCCTTGACGAATCGGCGGTAGTAGCTAGCTAACCCCACTAGGTCTTACCCAATTCTTTACCGTCTCAATCTTAGATGGATCCACCATCACTCCATCCTTAGAAACCACGTGCCCCAAGAAGGACACTGAATCTAGCCAAAACTCACACTTGGAGAATTTCACATAAAGCTTTTTCTTTCTCAACAACTCTAACACCATTTTCAAATGCTCCTCATGTTCTTTCTTACTCTTGGAGTATATCAGTATATCATCAATAAACACGATCACAAAGAGGTCCAAATATGGCTTGAAAATCCCGTTCATCAAGCTCATGAAAGCAGCAGGGGCATTCGTAAGACCAAAGGACATTACCACAAATTCATAATGCCCATACCTAGTTCGAAAAGCAGTCTTTGGCACATCCGTTGCTCGTATTTTCAATTGGTGATAACCGGATCTCAAGTCAATTTTAGAGAAGACACAAGCACCTTGTAACTGATCGAACAAGTCATCAATGCGAGGAATGGGGTACTTGTTCTTAATGGTTACCTTGTTCAGTTGTCTGTAGTCTATGCACATCCGAAAACTCCCATCCTTCTTCTTTACAAACAAAACCGGAGCACCCCAAGGAGATGCACTTGGTCTAATAAAGCCCTTGCTCAATAACTCTTGAAGTTGTGCTTTTAACTCTCTTAACTCCGCGGGAGCCATTCTATACGGGGGTATAGAAATGGGGCGAGTACCCGGTTCAAGATCAATACAGAAGTCAATATCCCTATCTGGTGGCATACCAGGAAGATCTGCAGGGAACACATCCAAAAACTCACGGACTACCGAAACTGACTCAGTCGAAGGTACTTGGGTAGTGTCATCCTTAAGATGTGCCAAGAAAGCTAGACAACCCTTACTAACCATCTTCTGAGCACGAATAAATGAGATGATACGCACCGGATTGGAAGTGTAGTCACCCTCCCACACTAACGGATCTGCCCAGGCTTGGCTAACGTCACTGTTATAGCATTACAATCCAAAATCGCAAAATTCGGAGAAAGCCAAGTCATACCCAGAATTACATCAAAGTCACCCATTTCTAAAATAACCAAATCTACATAAGTGTTGCTCCCCACAAAATTCACCAAACAAGACCTATATACTTTTTCGACTATCACAGACTCACCCACCGGAGTAGAAACACGAATAGGTATGTCAAGTAATTCACAATGTAATTTTAGACCATTAGCAAATGAGGAAGATACATAAGAAAATGTGGATCCGGGATCAAATAATACAGATGCCATGCAATCACAAACCGAAAGATTACCTGTGATAACAGCATCAGACGCCTCCGCTTCAGATCTCCCAGGGAAAGCGTAGCAATGGGCCCCATTATTTGTCTGTCCGTTGCCCCTACCATGTTGTGTAGTAGTGGCTCCGTTTTGCCCATCACCTCTGCCGTTTTGGTGACCACCATTACCTCGGCCACCACGTCCTCCAGAAAAACGGCCTCTACCATGACCGCCCCTACCTTTAGCTATCGGGGGTCTGTAACTCTGGTTTGGACAGTACCTCTTAATGTGTCCAATCTCTCCACATCCATAACATTCTCTGGGTTCACGCATCGGCCTCTCAGAGAAGTGTTGACTGTTCTGAGGTGGACCCCCAACTACAGTCTGTAGGGAAGACTAAATGGGTCGAACTGAGTAACCTCCAGAACTCTGTCCTCTAGTATACGAACCGTTGAACTCACCTCCCTTTCGAAACCTCTTTGATGTCGATGTCGTGGTGAAGTCATCTGGTTTCACTCCTTCCACCTCTATCACAAAGTCTACCACCTCTTGGAAGGATATTGCCGTTGCCGCTATCTGTAAGGCTGAAATCCGCAATTCTGACCTCAACCCCTTCACAAAACGGCGGATCCGTTCTTGTGGACTGAAACAGAGTTGGGTGGCATATCTGGATAGTGCGCGAAATTTAGCCTTGTATGCATTAACCATCATTCTACCTTGCTCTAGACTCAAGAACTCATCCCTCTTCCTATCCCTCAAAGTCCGGGGGATATACTTTTCCATGAACAAACTAGAGAATGATTCCCAAGTCATAGGTGGTGCCTCTGTTGGTTGACACTCAACATGTGAACGCCACCACATTTTGGCGTTCCCTTGAAACTGATAGCTCACGAACTCGACACCAAACCTCTCTACTATACCCATCTTGTGTAGTAGCTCATGACAATCAACCAGAAAATCGTAGGCATCCTCTGATTCTGCACCCTTAAAGACTGGAGGTTTCAATTTTAAGAACTTACTGAAAAGTTCATGTTGATCATTTGTCATAATAGGCCCAGTAGTCAGACGTGGAAATGTGCCTATCTCCAATGTTGCATCCATGCGGGGAGCCCTAGTAGCCGCATGTCGTATCTCTGAAACCGGAGGTGTTGGTGCAGAAACCACTGGAGGTGCCTGACCCTGATCAGACAACCCGCTAAGATAAGCAAGTACTTGGTTGATCATCTCTGGGGTAGGTTGGGGTGGCAATTCCTCATGTTGCACTTGTTCAGTCTCCCCTTCCTCACCCTCTCTTACCACATCCTCGGTCGGTGGAGGAGTCACTGCCCTAGTATCATATGGGCTAGGGGCTCGTCCTCTCCCTCTAGAGGACGTCCTCCCACAACCTCTTCCACGGCCTCGTGCCGTGGTTCTCCCTCGAGCCACAGCCCCAGTGGCTGGCTTAGTCGTTTCTTGTCTTTCCGTTATTGCTGCTGGTGCGGTCGTTGCTCTAGTTCTAACCATCTGCGAAATAGAGTGAAGATGGTCAGATACCAATTTGTATCACCTAGATACCAATTGGACTCAAGTAGTAGCATGAAAGAAAGAATGAAAGAATGGAATTTTCCTAAAGTCTTATAGCCTCTCAAGGAAAAGTAAAGGCGTCCCCCTACCGTTCCTTAAGACTCTACTAGACTCGTTCTTGTGTGATGAGACCAACGAACCTAATGCTATGATACCAAGTTTGTCACGACCCAAATCGGGGACGCGACTGACACCCACATTCACCCTCCTATGTGAGCGAACCAACCCATCTAAACCTTAGCATTTCAATTTATATTAACAGAAAATAATGCGGAAGACTTAAACTCATTAATAAAACAATTCAACTATTACTATTATCCCCAAAATCGGGAAGTCATCATCACAAGAACATCTATCCTCAAATTACTAAACTAAAAATGTCTAAGAACAAAAATAACTAAAAAGCTAGTCCATGCCGGAAGTTCAAGGCATCAAGACTTGAAGAAGAAGACCCAGTCCAAGCTAGACGCATTAGCTCACCCTGAATTTCCGAAGGTAGTGAAGACTGGCTAGAATCTACTGTTGAGTTGAAGTTGACGGAACGTTTGCTGCATTACACAAATAACAAGGAAGAAAACATAAAAGTAGGGGGTCAGTACAACCACAAGTACTGAGTAGATATCATCGGCTAACTCAAAATAGGGAACAATATATATCAATAATAATGTAAATCAACTACAATACTCAACATGTAGCAACAGCAATTACTTCATCATTAACAATTACCGTCAAGTTCACACATGAGGACTCAAGCCTCAATACCATACTCATTTGGGAATTAAGTTCATTAGATTGAGTATATTCATTATCTTTCAAGATTCATTATCTTTCTTCCTCTTGTGTCGGTACGTGACACTCCGCTCCTCTATTTTCTATCCTGGTGCCGGAACGTGGCACTCCGATTCTCATATACTATCCTGGTACCGGAACGTGGCACCCGATCCATATTCTATCCTGGTGTCGGAACGTGACACTCCGATCCTCATTCTATCCTGGTGTTGGAACGTGACACTCCGATCCTCATATTCATTCTATCCTGGTACTGGAACGTGGCACCCGATCCATATTCTATCCTGGTGTCGGAACGTGACACTCCGATCCTCATATTCATTCTATCCTGGTACCGGAACGTGGCACCCGATCCTCATATTCATTCTATCCTGGTACCGGAACGTGGCACCCGATCCCCTAATTCATCAAGCCTTCTTTTACACTAAGGCATCATCATTCTCATTATATAATTTATCAAGCCTTCTTTCATACTAAGGCATCATCAATCTTATTATATAATATATCAAGCGAATTAGGGTTCTTTCAAGATTTGGGATTCAATAGCTTCATCATGCTTTGTTAATTCATCACAATTTCATAATCATAATCATGCAAGCATACAATTTAGGCACATAGCAGGGTTTACAATACTATCAACACATAATATTCACTATTAAGAGTTCACTACTAATATCGTAACATAAACCATACCCTACCTCCACCGAAGAATTGGAATCAACAAGAAATCTCCCAAGCTTTGTTATTCCTCTTCCCTCTTCGATCGATCAATACTCTCTCAATTCGTTTCTCTCTTTTTCTTTCTCTTTTGTTTTATTCAAACCCTCTTCCCTTTACCCTAATTACAATATAATTAAGTGTAAAAGAGGACAATAAAACCCACTAATTAACTTAAGGTTACCTCTTTTAACCCCCAAGTAATTAGACTTATTAATATTAACCCTCAATCTTTATAATTAAGGAAAGAATAGTCCAAAACGACCCTTAAAACGTGTGGAGAAATCCTAAACTGCCTGGGATTTGCGCAACCTGTGACGGCCCGTCGTGCCTGCGACGGTCCGTCACGCAGGTCGTCGTAGCCTCCCAAAATCCCCTTTTTCACCACGGAGTCTGTGACGGTCCGTCACACCTGTCACGGTCCGTCCTGCACTTCCGTCATGACGGTCAGAGACTCGTTTCTTGTACCAAATTCTCAAAAGTTGAAGTGTTTTGCAACGGAAGCTCACGACGGTTCGTCGTGGCTGTGACGGCTCGTCCTGCAGGTCCGTCACAATTTACAGAGAGTCGATTTTCAGTACCCAATTTCAGAATTTCTAAGTATGTTGCAACGATACACCCTCGACGGGCCGTCGTGCCTATGACGGTCCGTCGTTGTGTCCGTAGTATGGCCCAGTTTTTCCAGAATTAAATCTGCTGCTCAACGACTAAACAGGTCGTTACAATATATATATAATATATATATATATATATATATATATATATATATATATATATATATATATATATATTCTTAATTAATGATATTTTTTCTAAACGTGAATTTGTTGCCCCGATATGTAACACAAAAGGGCTATATATATATATATATATATATATATATATATATATATATATATATATATATATATATATATATATATATATATTCTTAATTAATGATATTTTTTCTAAACGTGAATTTGTTGCCCCGATATGTAACACAAAAGGGCTATCTTTTGGGTGTTTAATGTCGAAATTTATCTTGATGCAATAGGTTGAACAGACACCATCAAAGATAAAAATTGGACGTTAAATGGTGAAGAGGGTTCCTAAGCACTGATATTCCTCCGCCATCACTTTGATGAGTGGCTCGAAATTGGAATATATTAGGGTTAACAATTCTCTTATTCTATGATAAAAATTGAAAGATAGATGTGATCACATGTAAATAATCATTCTTTCACAATCACGTTTACAAAATTTAAAATTTATCCGTGAGTTATTCTTCAAAGTTTAGAATTATTTCCCTATTGTTATTATTGCTGTGCAAGTATTACTAATCATAATATGCTTTGACTACTATATATTCATGCCTTGAATGTGCTCTTGCAGCAGCAATATCGAGATACAGAGTTAAAAATGAATTCTAAACTAATTTTGCATTTTCTTGTAATTAAAAAATAATAGATTTTTAATGAAGAATAATGAAAATCAACCTTAGTTCATTTACTAAAGTGAATGAGACGAACTTTCACCAAACTAAGCACGAAAAAATTATTGGCCTAAGTCATATACGGCCACCTAAAGTTGTCCGCATTATTCACTTAGACACCTCAACTAAGATTAGTACCTATTAGACACTTTAATATTAATAAATATGTATCTATTGAACACAAAATCGAAACCAACTTTAAAAATAATGTGCGTGTAGTTCACAAGCTGTGTCTTAAAAAAGACACAAATAAAACTATGACATGTGGCACGTGGGTCCAATTTAATCATAAAAATGAATTTTCAAATTTAAGAAATAAAAAACAATTTCAACCATTAAACCTTTGGTGTTTCTTCTTGGTTCTCACCACTGTCACTCCATTTTCACCTCTTCCAGCAAGATCCATTTTTTTTCTTATTATAAACTATGGGATTAAGCATGATATAAATAGTGGAATATTATAACGTATGTATAGTTTAGCGAAGTGACGTTTATGGAAAATAAATTAATGTTAGTGAACGACGGCGTAGAGAATCCAGAGTACTCAAGTTATTTCTGTAGAATTTTCTCTAATATCACTTGAATAAATTTAATGGGTTTATATTTTAATTTGGATGGTGATGTTTACTTATAATGACCAGATATAGAAAACAGACGGACGTCGACTGACTTTTTAAAAAACAATGTCGAAATCTTCTTTCTTCTTACAAAGTTGATCCATAGATTCAGATTTTCTTGATATAAAGAATGAAAAAAAAAAACCCAGAAGTTTGAGACAAAAAAATGGAGAAAAAAGAATAGAAGTAGAGGAAAGAAGTGCAGAAGTTTGACTCAAAAAGAAAATGGAGAAGAAGACTATAATTACTTTCTTTTGCTGATTAAGAAATGATTTTTAAACTAAAAAAAATAATCATTATTTCCAAGTGTCAATAAAAGAAAAAATGTCCAAGTTTTTAATAAGAAAAAATAATTAAAAAAAATTATTTGGATCTATTCACGCGCTTAACATACGTGAGATCCACATTTATTGCCAAATTCACGTTTTGTGTTTAATAGGTTAACGTTTTGTATATTTTAGGTGTCTAATAGGTAATAGCCTTAGTTAAAGTGTCTAAGTGAATAATGCGGACAACTTTAGGTGGCTGTAGATGACTTAAGCCAAAATTATTTCTATGTACAAGGTCCACTAAACATTTTTATGACAATTCTATTTTTTAATTCAACTTTGTTTCTATGAAATTTCTTTGACTAACAATTATAAATATTTTTGATCGAGCGATTGAATATGTAGTTTTTCTTTCTTTCTTTCACAATTATGAATATTAAATTGGACTTGAAATAGAGAGTTGAAAACTTGAAATACAGTTTCTTTTTGTAGAATTGAAATTTTGGCCACCATGGGGATCTTTTGTTATTTCCTCCACGTCTGAAACATTTAGCTGTAATATATAGTGTTCAAACTTTGTATGATTTATATCACTTGTGAGTTGCCTTGAAAAAGGGGAAATATTTGGTTCATTTTTATTTGTTTCGTTTGAATTTTTTATACTTTTAAAAAAATTACAATGATAATTTTTATTTGAAATAGAATGAAGCAAATTAAGAAACTTGTTCACAATGAACAAATAGATCGGGTCACAAGACTTGATCCTAACACCAAATCGGACCCAATATTCAAGACTCAACATTGAGATCGATCCATTCGGTCTAGGAAATCCACATGTTCATAGTTCAATATATCTTTCATCTTTTCATTCATTTTGTACATGGCATAGTATTTTTTTTTCTTAGATTCTTTTAGAAATCGTATAGGTGTACAAAGTTAGTTACACGAGAGAGAACTTTGTTAGCATCACTGTTACATCAATGAAAAACACTCAGAAAATTTCAGGTAAAACTTATCCGCACCGGGTGTTTACACTAATGCAATACATGAATGCCATGTGTTTAAATTTATAGCTCATTTTACTTAACCTCAATTCATTAACATGGGTTTTACTTCATTAAATCACATAATAATGAAAACTACATTAATTGGGTGTAAACACTCGGTGTGGGTAAGTTTTTTTCGAAAATTTCCTATCTTCGTCTTCATTACTTTTTTGATTTTTTGAAATTATGATCAATATGATTATTTTACTATAGTATCATAAAATTTTATGCATATTTTTATGTCTTAAAAGATAAGTAACTAGTATTGAGGGTAAAACATGAATTTTTTTAAAAAAATCTTGATATATTAAATGTAAAAATCTATTTTTAAAATATTGAACAAGTAAAGTTAAGTGACTGGAGGGAATATTAAATACAATAACTATGATCACATGATCATGCATTGGATTCTGGTTTAGCTTGTTCACTAATTCACACAAATATTCATCACATATGAAGATTGACATTTTTACTCTCAAACCCACTGTTCTATCACAAGCTTTCAATCACAAGTTAAATTACTATAATACAAACATCTTCCAATATACTCCTGTTGTTGGGATGAGGCATAGGGGAATTAACAAGTTAAAGGATAAATTAAGAAGAAGGGTATTTTCGGTATGGAGGGGGAAAATATTTTATGTATAGTTTAATTTATTTATTTTTTTAAAAAAAAAATTCTACTTGACGAGTGATTCAAATTCATGGTGTATGTAATGTTATCCTCTGTGTTATAAAATCAGAAATTATTGGTTCTAGTAAATCATTCAGAAACACGAAGTAACTGAGATTTTTTTATAACCAGTAAATAAGATGAACAGATATTTTTTTTAAAAAATAATTTAATCTGAAAAACGTACCAGAATCTGGAATACTCTTATTGAAAATTTAGGAAGAAAATCAAGTCCACTGAATTCACAGTGTCCCCTTAAGGAAATTATTCCCCTCTAGTATCCGAGGTTTGATTTGGAATATAACCTCCCAGGGTAAAATGATTTTAATCAGTAGAGTATAGATACCAAAAACTCTACTGTCAGCGAATCAATCCACAGCAGGAAAGTACACGAAGAAATATGTGATTTTAAGAAGAAGGAAGATCAGAAAATTCGTAGGAAATATTCTGAAGACTGAATGGTATTTATAGGCAAGAAGAATTATTCTGAAAGGTTGCAACCCTTTCAGAATTAACACGACCATTAATGAAAGGTTGCAACTTTCAAATGGTATTGACTGTTCCTGAAAGTTGCAACCTTTCAGAACAGTCATGGCGGAAATTTTGAATATAACAGAATTTAAAACGGGTCACTCTCCGGTTTTTAACTAAAAAGTTGAAAACATTTCGGTTATCAACTAATTTATTGAAAATAATTTTTGGCCATTTAAATTAATTAATAAATAATTAAAATAAATTTTGTCCAAAAAATTATCTCTCGATCGATCATTTGCCAATGCCAAAGCCAAGCCGAAGCGAGCGACGACGACGACGGCGCGAGGGGGGTCCCTCTTTCCAACCCTTTTAACAATTAATAGGAGTGTTTATTTATTTAAACTCTCCTATTTTCTTTCCATTACCGATGAGGGACTATTGCCTTTTTCAATAAAGCATTAGAGGACTTTTCAAGTTCCCAACCTTTCAGTTCTAAACCTTTCAAATTCCTCTCCTTCCCTCTATTTCCCATCAATTCTTGCTACATACCCAACAATCCCCCACATTGATGGGGAATAGTTATAACATAGGAATGCACGGACAATTGTGTACTTTACAAGCAAGGATTAATTGCATCTGGATAAGTAGGTTTCCCCTTGGACTTTCCGTAGTGAACATATGTCGGATATACTCGGTCAATCGGTAGATGTGATATCTTTGAACCGTCGAACTTTGGTGTATACCTAGACAACCATATGTCACACAATTAACCTTTACTGTTTATGATTCTTACGGTTGTGTTCGTTTCAGCCATGAACACCTCCTGGTTTCATGAGTGTATAGAGAATAGGCTTTTGACATAAATTCTCTTTGAAGCGGCTTCCACTTCACACTCACATAGGTGATTTCTAACCGTGTCATCTCGTAGATACACTATTTGGTCAAAACTACCAAACTTAGCAAATCATTAAAAACTTTAAGCTTTATTACCTCATTAACAAGCCTTAAAGTCTTAACCTTTTCCTGAACATTGTCTTCATCATGAGAATGGATTGAGTTAATTGACACAATCGAACCGTCAGCCACAACTTTGTTTTTCTCCTTGAATCTAGCTCTTGGGATCTCCAGTCTGCTAGATAGAGTTACCGTCATGCTGACTTGTCCTAAGCCGTAAACCCATTCCCTTAGATGATCTTTCAACTGCCTCTCTCACTAGGCCTTTCGTTAGTGGATCTGACACATTATCGCTTGACTTTACATAGTCAATTGTGATAATTCCACTAGAGAGCAGTTGTCTTATGGTGTTATGTCTACGTCGTATATGACGAGACTTCCGTTGTACATAACGCTCCCTGCCCTACCTATTGCTGCTTGACTATCGCAATGTATGCAAATTGGTCCACAGGTTTGGGCCAGAATGGAATATCCTCAGGAAATTCCGGAGCCATTCCGCTTCTTCACCAAGCCTTATCCAAAGCAATGAATTCAGATTCCATTGTGGAGCGAGCAATACATGTCTGTTTGGAAGATTTCCAAGAGACAGCTCCTCCACCAAGTATGAATACATAACCACTCGTGGATTTTACATCATTTGACCCAGTGATCCAATTTGCATCACTATATCCTTCAATCACAGCAGGATATTTATTATAATGCAAAGCATAATGTTGTGTCCATTTTAGATAACCCAACACACGTTTCATAGCCATCCAGTGAGTTTGATTCGGATTACTAGTGTACCGACTCAGTTTACTAATAGCACATGCTATATCTGGTCGTGTGCAATTCATAATATACATCAAACTTCCCAACACTCTGGCATATTCCAATTGAGAGTCACTTTGACCTTCATTCTTTTTAATGTACAACTTAAATCAATTGGAGTTTTGACTACATTGAAATTCAAGTAATTGAACTTATCCAATACTTTTTCAATATAATGAGATTGAGATAATGCTAGTCCCTGGGGAGTTTTGATAATCCTGACCCCTAAGATCAAATCAGCAACTCCTAAGTCTTTCATATCGAACTTGTTGGACAACATGCGCTTAGTAGCATTTATATCATCAATTCTTTACTCATTATAACATGTCATCAACATACAAACAACAATGACTTCATGATTCATAACTTTTTTATGTAAACACATTTATCACATTCGTTAATCTTGAATCATTTGCCAACATTACTTGATCAAATTTAGCATGCCATTGTTTGGGTGCTTGCTTGAGTCCATAAAGTGACTTCACAAGTCTGCACACTTTCTTTTCTTTACCAGGAACTATAAACCCTTCAGGTTGTTCCATGTAAAGTTCTTCCTCTAACTCTCCATTTAAGAAGGTTGTCTTTACATCCATTTGGTGGATTTTAAGATCATGCACTGCTGCAAGTGCTATTAACATCCTAATTGATGTTATCCTTGTTACTGGAGAATATGTGTCAAAGTAGTCCAGACCTTCCTTTTGTCTGTACCCTTTGACTACCAGTCTAGCCTTGTATTTGTCAATAGTCCCATCAGGTTTCATTTTCCTTTTAAAAATTCATTTTGATCCAAAAGGTTTATTTCCTGGAGGAAGATCAGTCAATTCCAAATTGTGATTGCTTAAAATTGATTCAATCTCACTATTGACTGCTTCTTTCCAATAAGTTGACTCTGACGAAGACATAGCTGCTTTAAATGTTTGAGGCTCATTTTCAAGCAATAGTGCTACAAAATCTGGTCCGAAAGAACAGATTTTCGTTGTCGAGTACTTCGCCTAGGTTCCTCACTAGTTAGAATATTTTCCATTGATTCTTCTCGTGGTCGTTTAGATCTTTCACTTGTTGACTCACTTTCAGTTTTTATACGGATAAATGTTTTCAAAAAACTCTGCATTATCTGATTCAATTATCGTATTAACATGAATCTCAGGATTATCAGATTTGTGAACCAAAAATCGACAGGCTTTACTATTCACAGCATATCCAATAAAGACACAATCTATTGTTTTGGGTCCAATTTTAACCCTCTTAGGTAAAGGAACCTCTACCTTGGCTAAGCACCCCCCCACACTTTAAAATATTTCAAGTTGGGTTTTTCTTCCTTTCCACAACTCATATGGAATTGATTGTGTTTTTCGATGGGGTACTCTATTGAGTATTTTATTAGCTGTAAGAATGGCTTCCCCCCAAAGATTTCGCGGTGAACCAGAATTGATCATTAAGGCATTCATCATTTCCTTTAATGTTCTGTTCTTCCGTTCTGCCAAACCATTTGACTGTGGTGTATAAGGTGCAGTAGTTTGATGAATAATACCATATTCCAAACATATCTCTGCAAAAGGAGATTCATATTCTCCACCCCTATCACTCCGAATCATTTTTATCTTTAGATTCAATTGGTTTTCCACTTCATTTTTGTATTGCTTAAATGCATCAATTGCTTCATCCTTACTATTAAGCAAGTATAATAACAAATCGAGTGCAGTCATCAATAAAATTATAAAATTTTTTTCCACCACGAGATGGTGTTGACTTCATATCGCATATATCTGTGTGAATTAAGTCTAAAGTTTTAGAATTTCTTTCAACAGACTTGTAAGGATGTTTAACAAACTTACTTTCCACACAAATTTCACATTTCGACTTATCGCATTTAAAATCAGGCAATACTTCTAAATTAACCAATTTTCGCAAGGCTTTGTAATTAACATGTCCCAAACGGGCATGCCATAAATCACTTAACTCCAATAAGTAAACAGAAGCAGAATTTTTATTGATACTGTCAATAACCATTACATTTAGTTTGAAAAGACCCTCATTGAGATAGCCCTTTCCTATGAACATTTCATCTTATTATTACTTACATACAGCTTTATCACTAACTAGGACACACTTAAACCCGTTCTTAACGAGTAGTGCAGCAGAACTAAATTCTTCCTAATAGTAGGGACATGCAGAACATTGTTTAAAGTCAACACTTTGCCGGATGTCATTTTCAACAATTACTTTGCCAGTTCCTGCAATCCTTGCTGTTGCTGTGTTTCCCATGAATAAATCTTCATCGTACTCAGCAGCAGGAGTGTACGTTGCAAAGGCTTCTTTTGCAGAGCAAATATGTCTAGTGGCACCTGAGTCGAGAAACCACTCCTTGGGATTTCCAACTAAGTTACACTCCGATATCATTGCACACAAGTCATCTGCATCTTCCATTTTTTCCACGATTTTTGCTTGATTTTGCCTTTGCCTTTGTTTTTGTCCTTTCTTGGAGCATGACAATCAGAAGATCTATGACCAGCCTTGCCACAATTATAACAGTTGCCTTTGAATTTCTTCTTGGCCTGTTCTGACTTCTGCCCGTTGGACTTCTTTCTCTTTTTGTCTTTGGTAGGAGCTTCTTCAACAATATTAACTCCAATGATTGTTGAACTCTTACGCGACTTCTTTTCGGCATTTCTGTTATCTTCCTCAATCTTGAGCCGAATCACAAGATCTTCAAGCTTCATTTCTTTACGCTTGTGCTTTAGATAATTCTTGAAATCATTCCACGAAGGAGGCAACTTCTCGATCATTGCAGCCACTTGAAAAGCTTCATTTACTACCACCTATCTTCAGCAATCAGATCATGGAGAATAAGTTGAAGTTCCTGCACTTGTGATCCAACAGTTTTACTATCTGTCATTTTATAGTCTAAAAACTTTGCGACCACAAACTTTTTCAAGCATGCATCTTCTGTCTTATATTTCTTCTCAAGTGCATTCCACAACTCTTTTGAAATTGTTATTGCACTATAGACATTATATAAGTCATCCTCTAAAGCACTCAAAATGTAACCTTTACATAGGAAGTCTAACTGTTTCCATGCTTCAACAATCATAAATTTTTCCCTGTCTGGCATATCATCAGCAGGAACTGGAGTATCTTCACTTGTAAATTTCTGCAGACCAAGAGTGGTAAGCCAGAAAAATACTCGTTGCTGCCATCCTTTAAAATTCACACCTGTGAATTTACCCGGTTTCTCTGCTTGTGATACAAGAGGTCGGGTTGGTGCAGCAACAGCCACTGTAACACCAGTGTTTTCCATTTCTGATAAACAAAATTGATACAATATAAGTAAGCAATAAAAAAATATAATTGCAGACTTAAAGGAGTATAAAATCACAAAGATTTTTGTCTCCACCAGAAACACAGATTAATAATTTCCTTAAGATTGTTATCCTCTGTGTTATAAAATCAGAAATTACTGGTTCTAGTAAATCATTCAGAAACACGAAGTAACTGAGATTTTTTTTAACCAGTAATAAGATGAACAGAAATTATTTTTAAAAAATAATTTAATCTGAAAATGTACCAGAATCTGGAATACTCTTATTGAAAATTTAGGAAGAAAATCAAGTCCACTGAATTCACAGTGTCCCCTTAAGGAATTATCTCCTCTCTAGTATCCGAGGTTTGATTTGGAATATAACCTCCCAGGGTAAAATGATTTTAATCAGTAGAGTATAGATACCAAAACTCTACTGTCAGCGAATCAATCCACAGCAGGAAAGTACACGAAGAAATATGTGATTTTAAGAAGAAGGAAGATCAGAAAATTCGTAGGAAATATTCTGAAGACTGAATGGTATTTATAGGCAAGAAGAATATATTCTGAAAGGTTGCAACCCTTTCAGAATTAAAACGACCATTAATGAAAGGTTGCAAACTTTCAAATGGTATTGACTGTTCCTGAAAGTTGCAACCTTTCAGAACAGTCATGGCGGGAAATTTTGAATATAACAGAATTTAAAACGGGTCACTCTCGGGTTTTAACTAAAAAGTTGAAAACATTTCGGTTATCAACTAATTTATTGAAAATAATTTTTGGCCATTTAAATTAATTAATAAATAATTAAAATAAATTTTGTCCAAAAAATTATCTCTCGATCATTTGCCAAAGCCAAAGCCAAAGCCAAAGCCGAAGCGAGCGACGACGACGATGGCGCGAGGGGGGTCCCTCTTTCCAACCCTTTTAACAATTAATAGGAGTGTTTATTTATTTAAACTCTCCTATTTTCCTTTCCATTAACCGATGAGGGACTATTGCCTTTTTCAATAAAGCATTAGAGGATTTTCAAGTTCCCAACCTTTCAAGTTCTAACCTTTCAAATTCCTCTCCTTCCTCTATTTCCCATCAATTCTTGCTACATACCCAACATGTAATAGTTAGCAAATACTGAGAAATTGATCTTATAATTTAGTTTAGGTGTGGTGGTTACCTCATTGACATTATTACTAGTTTTGTTACCAAAATTTAATAGAATATATGCATGCATGAGCGCTTAATATGTTGAGAAAGGGTGTGATTTTCCTTGGAAGAAATAAAGAGCTAATAGAAATATGGCCTTGTCTAGTACGTATTAATAGCAAGTTAGTTTAATATTGGCCCCTCCGTTTCTTATTACTTGCTCAATATCGATTTTATGTACCATTTAAAGAGCAACAAATAAAATGACAACTTTATTATATACGAGTAACTTTCACAAGTAGTCACTATAATAAACTTAATTATGCTTCGTAGTTATAGTTTGCATATTTACGGGTTGTAGCTACAGTTTAAATTGTCTCGGTTGTATAATTTGCGAATGGTATACAATTATAAACATCTGAAGTGTAAACAATCATACAATTTCTGAATTATACAAAAGTTGTACAAATTATATTATACAAATTCTAAATTATACGAACATGTGAATTGTACAAGTTGAGCCGCGTAATTATAGCTAAAAGTAGGTCGCAAATTGTAATTAATACAAACTATAGCTATGTTAAGTAATTAACTAGTATATATTTGCTTATACACGTAATTTTTCCTTATTTATCACCTTTTGAATATAATAAATTCAACATTTTGATAATGAGTATATAATAAAGGATAGATAATGATCTAATTAAGAGATAAATTATGGATTAATTTTTTAAATTTATAACGACGCTAACCATCGTTATTTAAGAAAAGCGAAAATTCAGAAAATTTCTGGGCAATGGCAATGTCGCAAGGGGGGGGGCATGATGGGGTAAGTTGACACCAAAGCTGGATAAGAGAGACGGAATGTAAATAACGCGAATTCTTATTTTCTCCTTCTTCCTAAAATACCTACTATAGGTGTAAACCACCCTGGAAAACCTCAAAAGCTGCTCTAGGCTTGGGAAGGAAGGAGAAGAAGATTTCTAACTTAAGAAGATCGATGGATTGTGGATTTTAGGTCAAGATCGCTGTCACGATGTCCAGAACAAGAATCAAGCCAAAACCCCGTACAACTGCTTGGCGCCCAGTAAGCTAGATTTGATTAATTGTGTAGTTATAAATTTGTGCTCACTGTGTAATATAATGCAAATCAATGGTAGGATTTATTTGTAGGCCTTCGTGCGCCGAATAGGAGATAAGTAAATCCTAGGATGAAGCCTTAGACGATGAACTAGGGCTAGATGATGAATGTGATTTCATGATTGTGTGATATATAGTTGTTCTTGCTTCATTGTAATACGTGTATGTATGCAAATGTTGCATTAGTGATCACTCTAGTTGTGAAAGAGATAGACGAAGGATAAATGCCATGGCTTGATTGTATGATTTGAACATATACTGTGAATGTGATTGTGGCTTGTTGAATGGATCGGGTGTTGCATTTGGACACACTAACTTGAATCTGTTGCTACATTTTGACATAAATATGGGATCGGTTGCCACGTTTTGACGTAAATATTGAATCAAGTACCACGTTCCGATATGCTAATATCTTGGGTTAGGATTTCATGAGAAAACCAATGACTTGTTATAATTGTGTATTTCAGATTGTGAAGTTGTACGTTATTCGTAAGTGATATTTGATATTGTATCCCCCGGAATTGTTTAATGGTTATGATGACATATATCAAAATATTTTCTTCTATGTTGAGTAAACATGTTACGTATCTCGTTGTTGAACAAATCGGGAAGGCCAAGGGTTCAAGGGTCGTAGTAGTTGAGAGAAAGGATTGTACATGTGTGGCAAGAGAGAGAAGTGGGGGTAGTGCACGTGATGTAAATGCTTAGGTGGATTTCACCTTGGAAAAAGGGATTTGTGGATAGTAGTTAAAAAACTTGATGTAATGTACCATGTGGCAAAGGCTCGGTATGGTGAAGACAAAGTAAGGGTATGTTGTGGTGGTTAGTTGGAATGCTTGTAGTTGTATACGTGGAATCTTCTATGCGTTAGGATGGTTAGGCTATGATCAAGAACCTAGTAACTAGGTTGAATGAGAAGGTGGTTAGTAATAAGGGTACTAGTTTAATTTTGAAGTATTCCAGAGGGGTTAAAGGAGGAAAAGCGAGTGGTTTATTGTTCGTTCTTGATAGATGATTTCTTATGTTTTGCGTTGGGCATCGGGTTGAACGATGATTCCTACCAGTATATGTGATTTTGTAATGATATTACTCTTGCTATGCCTTTTTTGTCATAGCCTGGATGCAGGTTAGTGATGTTTCATTTAGCGAAGATGAAGAAATCTCCAACAACTTCTATTTTTCTATCTGCATGGTGGGAGATGTGTTTTTTATTTATTATGTCATGTTTTAACTCTTAGTAGCTCTTGTACCTGTTTAGACTAGATCCTTGGGGTGTTAATTACTTAACAATTTTTAACCCGAAATTGTTGAAGAAGGTTTTCATATATAAAAACACTACGATTTTATTTATATCCACTTTTTGTTAATTTTCCTCATGTTTTAACTATTGGGATATGAGGGTTCTCCTATTTAAGCATTAGGGTAGATGTCCGTACGCCCCAATGAGTTGAATCGTGATAAAATTGAACAAATAAACATAAATATTTATTTATAATATAGTGAACAAGTAAATGAAAGGAGGAGTAATTTGTATATCAATATTGAAAAGCTCTTTATAGTGTTTTAAACCTTGTTTACTCTCTCCTAATTGTATATATGATCAAGGTGGTAATGTACATGCATTTCACCGTGACCTTAATTTCCTCATGAATTAAGGGGAGATTAGAGGGGTTGTGAGGACACTAGCTCCAACATATATAAATGATTTGATACACAAATTCGGCGGAGTCAAAATTTACATTGAGGGATGTCAAAATACAAAGTAGTAAATACACATAAAAATCAACAAAATAAACTTTACTAAATAAGCAAAAATTAAATCTTATTATCACAATGATTTGGCAACACCCGAGGAAGAGTCGCAGCGAAGGCAACGACTCAACGTCAAACAAAAATGACTTTTTTGGGCTCTTCCTTCTCAAACCCTTTAATTTTAAAATTAGGGATTTGTTTAATACCTAAACTACATTTTTGTTCTTTTTAAAATAAAATATTAAGGTCAACTTTATTTAAGTTAATCACTTAAAAATTGGTGAAAAGAAAACGCTTCACTTTTCTAAAATTTAAATGCAGAAGAAATTCTTGAAGTCTTAGATTTAATTAAAAAGGCTAAAAAGGAAAAAAAAAAAAAACAGACAGGTTCGGACCCATGATATGTTTAGGCCATATATCAAGGAGAAATTTTGCGGGCTAACTCTTCATTATGTATTAAAGAGTGTCAACTGCAATATACATATTAATAAAATTAAAATTTAACCTACCTATACAATGTAATTTTTCAACAAAGGGATATCAAGGGTAGCTCCGCCAAAAAATTGAATCACTAGTGTAACATATTGGGATATATTTGAGGTAGATAAATCATATATTATATTAATATTACGATTCAATATGCCAACTATTAAACAACTTATTAGAAATACAAGACAGCCAATCAGAAATGTCACGAAATCCCCCGCTCTTCGGGGGTGCCCTCACCGTCGAGGAACATGTACTAGGGTGTATGTGCTACTCGTTTAGATCATGAGCTGGCACAAAAAAGCTAGTTCCAAGGAAAAGCGGATAAGACGCGGTATCGGGACTAGTGATGTACGAATTACGAAAGCGCTGTTTTCATCCCACTAGAAATATGACAATACAATACTAGCTCTATGAGATACCAGTTAAATCCGTATATAATCCCCCACTCCATCAGACTTTACTCGTGACATTACATTAGATATATTATATATTTGTTGGTATAATATGAAGTTTTATATTGTCAATTGTTATATGAGAGAGAAAAATGAATTAACTAACTAATTAATTGTCTCATTTTTAGAGTATATTTGGCTGTTGTACTAGCTAGTTCTGGCCAACAATCAATCGGAACAACGGATAAACTCATAGTCAAAAGTGAAAAGAGAGAGACAAGGACTAAAGAATAAAGAATATTTCAGTTATGGTTATGTTAGCATGCACGCACGTTAATTAAAATTAAGATCAATCAATTAGGGTTGTCGTAAAGTGGTAAGTACTCTTTTATCGTTAATTAGATATTTCAAGTTCGGGTTTCCTTGAGTGCAGAGTCGCCCCTTTAACTTGACTTCATTTTGTATTTATGTCCTTCAACTTTGGCCGTGCACAAATAGGCAGTTTAACTTGTATAGATTTGAACAAGTAGACACATGAATTATGCATGACATAATACACATAAGACATCCCGTATAGGATGAAAATTCTTATCTAGGATGTCACGTAGGACGCATGTATCTCTTGTTCAACTTTATATAAGTTTAAGTGTCTACTTATCCACATCCAAAATTAAAGAAAATAAATGTGAGTTTAGGCCAAATTAAAAGACATATTATGTATTATGCCGATTAACATTAGTTGGTAGGGGTTTACATGACCGGATTAATTTGGATTTTTCAACTATCAAACCAAACCATTTGTGTCGGATTTTTGTATTTACAAACCAAACCAAACCAATAAAACTCGATTTCTTTAACTTCGAGTTTTTTCGAATTTTTTTGAGTTTTTTCTGTAAGTATTCATACAAACATATAATTTACTTGTACTTCAAATATTTCTTTACTCCTACCAAAATGCAACTAAGTTATTTCTCAAGAAAATAACACAAAATATGATATGATTAGTGACACTAAAATATCCAACAAAAAAATAAATAATAAGATCATATGAAATAAATATTGCAAATTAATAAGTCATAATGAAATTGATCCTAAAATAAATTTATTTAGTATTAGTTACATGACTAAATATTAAAAGAAAGTAAAATTAGATCATGTATTATAATTATCTAAATCTATGTAAAACTAAAAAACAATATTCAATATTATTGTCATTCTTAGTGTTGAATTGATTTTCTTTTTGCATATGTATTAATTCGATTTTTATTTAGACTTTATTATAATTATCAAAATATATGAATTATAATCTTTATTAGATCAGTAAGAATTCTAACTTCCAATGATGAAATATATATATTAAAGGATAAAAATTATGAAAAAATATAAGAGATATTTAAAAATTATATCAAAGTAAGTATTTCTTCGTACAAAATAAAATTTTAAAATTATATATATAATGTCGAGTTGGTTTGGTCTCGGGATGAGTTTTTTTAGTTGAAACCAAACCAACCAAAATATAGTATTTTTTTTAACACCAAGCCAAGTCAAACCAAACCACCAGTCAGTTTTTTTTCCAGTTTGACTCGATTTGTGGTTCGATTTTCGGTTCAATTTTGTACACCCCTATTATAGTTGGTATTTGAATGGTTAAATCATATGCCACACCGCTTTAATGAATTTACCTACGAATAATATTCAGGGGTAAATCTCATATATTTGTAAGACTTATTCTAGTCACTAGTGGTACCATTTGAGAGTTAGACACACACTAAGTCGTCTCTATTCAATTTTTACCGCCCCCCACCCCCACCCCCACCTACACACACAAAAAAAAAAAGGACCTCTAGTGGGGTTAACACTATTTTGAGTGAAGTTCCAACTAGCTATGAGCCTAAGACCGTGAAGTTTATGCAAATAATTTTTTATAACGAAAAAAATTACATCGTACATATAAAAAATAACATATTTTCTATGTGTGTTTTTATTTTCTTTACTATTTCATTTATTTACTTCATGTTGTGAAGCTTTCTAGGGAAATTTTTTTACTTCATCATCTCTCTGCTTAGTGTTATTAATTGTTTTTTTAACAATTAGTACAATGAAGCAAATTATACTTTGACATTTTGTTGCAAATAATTCTGGAATTTAGACGGAAGTTGGGCAAAAAAAAAGGACTAGTCAAGTCTAGGGTTTCATTGAAGGACTCGGCTCATCTCCAGTGCACTACACTTTCTCTCAATTTCATCAAGTGAATATTTAGATTAGTGACACATCTTTTGTATTTAAAAATAGGGAAAAGGGTCAAATATGCCCCTAAATTATTTAAAAAGGTCTAGATATACCCTTTGTTTAAAGTTTGGTTCACTAATGTCTTCGCCATCCAACTTTTGGTCCAAATATGCCCTTATGGACGTTAGTTGTCATGTTGGACATATCCAACGCATTTTTCATTTCTTTAAATGTCACATAGAATTGTCATGTCATTTTGGCCTTACCACATAACATTTATATGAAAATGGAAAGATATTCGGACTCATAAACACCTAATCCAGCCCATAAATCAACCCCCTTTTAAATAAATTATCCGACAATTTTCAACAATTTTGTTTAATTTTTATTTTTTTCGATAAATTACGAAAATGAGTAATTGATTAATTTAAAAAAATAGAAAAATATGAAAAAAGTATAAAATTAACGCCAAAAATTCATAAATAATTATAGTAACCTTAAATCTAACATTTCAATTTTTAAAAAAAAAATATTTTTCGATAAATTTTTTTAAAATATATATATATATATATATATCAAGGAAATCGCTGCATAGGTAGCGATTTCTTTTTCAAGAAAATTGTTACCTAGGCATCAATTTAATTTTTTTTTTAAAAAAATAATTATTTGAATTAAGAATTCTATTTGAACTCAAACATCATTTAATTTTAATTCAATATCAAATCTTTTTTTTTTCAAAAGAAAATATTTTGTTACCTTACTTATTCTTAATTTTTTTAAAATAATGCATATATTATTATAAGCTATATATTTGAATTTCAAAAAATATTTGAAAATTAATGAAATTTGTTTTTCCTACGATTTTCTATAAAAAAAAATTAAAAAAAAAGAATTTCTTTTTTAGAAAATCGCTGCCTAGGCAGCGATTTCCATTTTTTAAAAACAGCAAAATAAGTAAGAAAAAGAAGGAATAAACTTTATTTTGATAGAATTTTTTTTCTCTCCATTTGTTTTTCATTTCCGACATAAATTTATTCGTCTAGTACTCATCTTTTTAATCAACAAAAAAGTTTCCTGACAAATATAGTTTACAAGATTTTATCAAAAAATAAATGAAAACATAACGAAATATGTTAAAGTAATTTAGAAAGGATAATTTGAAATTTGTCTTTTTAATACTAAATTTCTAGAGATCATCTCGAGTTATTAATGTTTATTTTGTTACTATCTTTTATGTTAAGGATATTCAATATTCATGATTTCATTTGATTAAAATTTTAAAAAGAATTAAATCTATATAAAATAAATCAAAAAGTGTGGTTAGTTCTCTCTCTCTTTCTCTCCCTCCCTCCCTCTCCCAGTAGCGTAGCCATAAATTTCATTAAGGGTGTCCAAACTTTTAGCAGTATTTTTAAAAATAAAATGATAATTTAAGCTACCAAAACAAATAATCAAGTTAAGCAATATTTAATTAAATATAAGAATAATTGTAATAGAATTACAAGTGCACAATTCAAAACTAACATAAAGAAAATAAACTACTATTGAAAACATAATTCAAAAATAAGGTATGCCCTTCTTATTTCATCACGAAGATTTAGATTATGATTTAAAATTGAAGTTCTTTTGCTGGATCAATTTCTAGAATATTTAAATCAATGCTTTATTTTTAGAAGAATGTGACAACATCTGTAGTTGATCTGTCGTTGTTTCTTTATTTAGTTGACTTAGAAAAGTCGAACTTTTTTTTTGGTACTCTATTATAATACTTCTTCATGTCCATTGAAACTTGAAACTAAAATATTAAGTTGGTTATATTGTTATAAATAAAAGAACGAGAAGAAAAAAAAAGAGAATTATTGAATTCTATTCTTAATACTATGGTGATATAATTTGGGTAATTGCAGCTCCTATTTATAAAGAAACAAAACCTTATTCCATAAAAAAAAATTGATTTTTTTTAAGGAAATCTTATTCTACAAGGAAAATGTATTAAAATTTAAGGAAATAATTCAATTTTAATTGAAAAAAATCTACAAGGAATAATTATTAAATTTTAGGAAATCTTATTCCATAGTGAAAAGATATTAAAATTTAAGGAAACTATTAAATTTTAATTGGAAAAAAATAATTTCTGTTAGAGGAGACTCGACCTTGGGTATCTGGAGGTATTCATGACAAAATTGACCAACACGCTAATAAATGTTTATGCTAAAATTACACATAGCTTTTTAATTAATTAAATTCAAGAAGTCAAAAAATAATTAAAGAAAAATAAAACGCCCTGCGGGATTCGAACCCGAGCAAATTGTAGGGACGTGCCAGCTATTACCAACTCCACTGTGTCTCACTTAGTTATTTCAGGGGGTCCATCTTTTATATATACCAAATTGAATTAAATTTTACGTGTATATATAACATTTTTTCGATGATTGGACATCTTGGAGCCTGTGTGGCTTTGCCCCTGCCTCTCTCTCTCTCTCTCTCTCTCTCTCTCTCTCCTCTCTCTCTCAATCATTAAAGTCCCCATCGATGAGCCATTCGTACTTGTGGTTATCAGACAGACTGCATAAGTCATCCCAAAGTTTTATCTTAGTGCTAAAGTCACGGCTCGCATAAAAAGCAGGAAAAAAAACGATGAGAGGGTGGGGGAGTTAGGGAGTACCTTGACTAAGACATGGATACCCTAGGGAGTGATGGATACATTATTCAGCTTAAGAGAA
Source organism: Solanum corneliomulleri (assembly GCA_027704805.1). Taxonomy (NCBI): domain Eukaryota; kingdom Viridiplantae; phylum Streptophyta; class Magnoliopsida; order Solanales; family Solanaceae; genus Solanum; species Solanum corneliomulleri. The sequence goes on from JAKWIY010003058.1 coordinate 56,464,364, forward strand.
TCGTCCTTCCATATGATGATTATTCCTCCAAATATGTCATCCGCAGTGGTTGAATCAGAGCATCAAACCTTAACTCATCAGCAAGGTGCTTATGTTCCTTCATCTTGGTATCAAGTAGGACTAGCATGGAGGGTTTGTGAGTTTTCACGTGCATATCACACAACCTATTAAAGCTCGAGCTATTGGCTTATCTAGTGTTCCAGATGATGAAATTCATTAGTGTCTTTGGCGTGGGTGATTGATTCTGAAGGCCCTTTAATTTCCTTTCTCCACGAGGCCTTGCCATTCTTGCTCCTTCACTAGTTTTTGGGCTACCATTATGTAACACCATTTTCTTAATTCTGAAATTTAGTAAACACATTCTGAGGTGTTTATGGAAGTAGATATGTCTACTACCGCTGCACTAGTGAGGTTGGTAAATTCTTTGAGCCATAATTTTTCCAAGAACATCGCTTTTTTGTTTTCCTACCCAATCATCACTAAGAGTTCCTCTAATTGTTGGGTGTTTTTCGTAAAACTTCCATTGATGAGGGTTCCTCTCCTTCTTTGCTTTGATTTTGCATTCCTATTTTTTTTTTGTAACTCATATTCTGGGATACAATATTGGGTGCTCCAATGGCATCCAAGGAAGAATATTGGGCCTTGGGAGTAGGGGAAATATATGAAGGAGGGGAAGAAGGGAAGACTCTAGAAATTATATCCCATAATATTGTTGAGGTGGGGTATTGACCACAAATTGGTACTTTCATTAGTTGGGTTGGATGTCTCAGCGTTTGTATCCAGATTTTTGACCCCAACCCCTCTATCGCATGAAACATACCCTCTTTGATTATTTGGACAAGAAAGGGAGGGTCTTGGAGGAGGAGGATTATAGAGGTACCCATTATGTTCACCTTCAACAATACACACTGATCCTGAAGTGATAGCTCCAGCCACGAAGTTAAGGAGTGGCTTGGTGGTAGTGTTGTTGTTGTGAAAACTAGTGGTTCGCTCATGGGGGTTTGGGGTTTATTTGAGAGGATAATTGGTTTGATTCCAGTGTTGAAATTAGGGCCAGAAAGATGATTTTTTTTCTAAGAATAGTAGCTACCCTTGGGGGAAGACCCACGAAATTCTCTCTTCAGTAAGGGTGGATTGAGTTTTGGGTTAAGTGCCCATAATCTAATTATTCTTAATGGAATTTTGGAGGTTTGGAATCTATGTGCTTTAATTGAGTCGAAAAGATAGACTCATGGTGGGTTGGTGTATTAGCCTTAATAGATGAATTAGTTGGGCAATGGGATTCTAAAAAGTGCTTTTGTAACTCACTTTTGTAAAAAAAAATTCATGCTTTTATTTGTAACGATTAACCGGTGGTAGTTTCCCGGCCATTGTTGTGCCATAATTTTTGTAGGGTTGTGTTAAGGAACTAATTACCTAATTCTGGTAATATGATTGTAAATGTTATAATGATTTGTCTTTAACTGGTATGCTGGTTGCTTACAACTTGTATGTTATGTTGGAGTCTTTCTTTCTATCTGGGAAGGAAGCCACTTTTCGTTCATATTTGGGCTCATTTGTGGTTTGAGTTTCTTCCTGGGTGTTAATGGGTAGATTTAGTGGACAATAATTACAACTCTTTCGAGTATGGCCAAGTTTTTCACAACTAGTGCACTAAATATCAACCCCTTCGTAGAGGATGTTTTATTTGTGGCATCCAATTATGACTTCGGTCTTTAAAGGGACTTCCAGATGGAACCGAATGCAAATGCGTGTATCAATTCCTCAACGTTGCAGAGGTGCATATTCCAATTTTTAGTAGAGCTCCCAATCTCTATCTCGCCTTCTCTAGTGCTTTTTTATGTAGAACTTTGTGGGGGAATTAAGGCAGTCTAGACCAGATTGCATTGTGGATTAGTGGTGATGCTTCCTAGATAAATCTTGGTTCCAATCGCTTAACAAAAAGGAAGTGTTATGTTATAAACAAAGGGCCTTCGTTCAGGGTTGTCTGTAGTTTTTCACTTTGTGGAATTTTGCTACAAAATAACTTGAACCGGGTCGATCAAAGTAAGTGGTTTCAATATTTGATCGACTTTGTTTTAGATAACTTCCATGTATATGTTTAGTTTTATTTTTAGATAGGCCTAAGACAACCTATTCTCGAATATTTCGTGTCACGTCAAGAGCCTACACCCTGGACGGAACTGGCACTCGAGAACCATTATTTTCCCAAACAATCTTTTGGCCTAGATCACTTATTCAGAGAAAGACTTTAAGCATTAAAAAATGATTCAAATACTAAATAACTGAACTGTGTGGCAACCCAAATCTGAACATAAGTCAATAACAAAATAATGACAAATGAAATAATAATAGTCTACGTATGAAGCCTCTAAAGGATTGATATGGATGTTAGAACAAAACCACGACATCCTAATGAACTAACTAATATTGAAAAGATAAAAAGGGATCCTCCTAAAGTGAGGAGGCTCATCAATAACTCTAGAGCTCAACTAGAATAGACGATGCACTAGGTGATGATCATATTTGCATGTGTATGCATCATAATAAGATGCAGGCATAATGGAATCAATACATTGAATGAACGAGTATGCGAAGGGAATTCTAGAACACAACATAAGCTTGAAAGGAACTGAAGAACTTACCTGGTTTAACTCAATTCAACATAACTGAACTCATTTCAATATAAAGCAGTTTAAAACGAGGGCAATATAAAGAAAAATTATTTGAAATATGATGTCAACTTTGCGTGTATGAAAAGATACATATAACTCTGAAATGTATGTCAAAATAAAAATAAATTGTGTATATAAGAATATAATTATTTATGCGAGAGTTTCTTAAACTGACAACCATCATGAAAGAGCTATTATGATGATATATCGATTTGCCTCATGCTGCCAGAGTCGTCTGAACTACTAAGTAGATCCATCGGTCTATGCTAAAAAGCACTAAAGGAATCATCTAAAATGTATGAACCTTGTCTACCCATGACAACTATGAGACTATGAATTATCTGAACTCTTCTCCATATCGATGCTCAATACTACTCCAAAAAATATGATACTAGCTCAGATTTCAGATAATTTCTCAAAAATTTATCCCAAAGGTTATCTTGGAGATCAAATTTTCCCCTCTTGCTTAATTGTTAAAGTATTTACTCTTTATTGAAAATTAGCTCAAAGTCTCTTTGGAAATCAAAGTTTCCTTACTTGATTAAATGTGAAAATGATTTTTGAATCGTTGGGAATACATAGTCCCCATATACTTTTAAAGAAATGAGCTTCAACTTTACTCTTTTCTCAACTACAAACTCAAGTCTTAGAACAAAGTTAAATCATTTTTAAAAGACTTTTGGAAGAATCTATAAACTTAATTTGACTTGGCTCTTAACTTATCTTGACTTGACTCTTAACTGATCCTTAAATTGAATTATGGATTCAAAAATTTTAATTTATGTTATGAAAGATCACATGATGTTTAGGAGTGTTTTTAGATAGTTAAACCTGACAAAAGATCAAGAAATCATTGCCTAGAAGCATGTCCGCGACGCCAAGATGCATTTAAATAATTTGATCGCAAAAAAAATTTTGAGGCGGAACATTTCGTGAACACACGGAGAACATTTTTGTACCCACTTGTTCCTTCTTGTTTTCTAACCCCAATTCACCTAAATATGATTTTTTTTTCTTCAATTCTCTTTAGATTTAAATATCCAGCATACATGAACAAGAATCTAATCAAACACAACTCTAAAATCGACCTTAAACTCTCAAGAACTCCTCAATTTCATCCCAAATTCAAGAACAAAAGTAAATTCAAGAAGACACATCAAAAACATTCAAACTTTAAACTTTTAGGACGAATTCACATTGAGTTAAACATGTTTAGCGTGTGGGTGAACAAACCCAACGTTGTGTGAACTCACATACCTCGTGGGGATCACCCCTTGACGAAATCCACAAGTGATTCGTAAAGAACTTGACGATTCTTGCTCCTTCTCCTCCTTTTTTTTCTCTTCTCTAAAATCCTAACTCAATATTGTAAGAGCTTATATTGAATCCTATCAATTTAAATCCCAATAAATTATCAAAAAAATGAAATTTAAGTCATTGGAGTATGGAAAACACCATAATGCCCTTTTAAAATCTGGATTAGACTTTTCTTATTTGAGCAATTAAACTTCAAATGGACATATCTTACACAAACTCGGCGGCGTTGGAAAGATTATTGCAAGATATTTTCTACGATATATGTAAACACGCCTAACTCATCCTGAGCAAGGAGTTATGATCGTTTGAAGTTAACCAAAAATCCAACTTAACATACTTAATATACAATATATTAATTCAAAAATATTCGGTCCATTAGTGTTGTGGCCCAAATATACAGTATATTAATTCAAAATATTCGGCTCATTAGTGTTGTGGCCCAAATATACAGTATATTAATTCATAAATATTTGGCTCATTAGTGTTGTGGCCCAAATATACAGTATATTAATTCAAAAATATATGGCCCATTAGTGTTGTGGCCCAAATATACAGTATATTAATTCAAAAATAGTTGGCCAATTAGTGTTGTGGCTCAAATATACAGTATATTAATTCAGAAATATTCGGCCCTTTAGTGTTGTGGCCCAAATATACAGTATATTAATTTAAAAATATTCGGCCCATTAGTGTTGTGGCCCAAATATACAGTATATTTATTCAAAATATTCGTCCCATTAGTGGTGGAGCTCAAATATACAGTATATTAGTTCAAAAATATTCGGCCCATTAGTGTTGTGGCCCAAATATACAGTACTAATTCAAAAATATTTGGCCCATTAGTGTATTGGCCCAAATATACAGTATATTAATTCAAAAATATTCGGCTCATTAGTGTTGTGGCTCAAATATACAGTATATGAATTCAAAAATATTCGGCCCATTAGTGTTGTCCCCAAAATATATAGTATATGAATTCAAAAATATCCGTACAGAATGGTAATTTAAAAAAAAATAAAAGGAGGACACGAAATTAATCCCTAAACTAGTGAGATTGTGTTATTTGCTCATTTTTAACGCACGCTATTAAATATTAGAATTAATATACTGTATATTTTTGAATTGATGTTGCTTTTGCCAATTTTTCATTATCGAAACAGAGGATTCGTCTACTAATTCTGGTGGATCAGGTGAGATCGCAGATGTTTGATTTGTGGTTTAGTGTGTGAACAGGTCCATAATATAGGAAAGAGTCATTCATCTAGAGAGAATTAATATTTTTATGCATGTATGCTGATTACTGTGAATCCTCACTAAATTAATACTCGGTAAATTAATAATCTCTTTAAAATAAATTATTTTCAATCCTGACTTGGGTCAATGAAGAAAAATCACTCATCTTGATAATATTGTACGATAATATATTTTCAGAAGCATGTTCGCGATGCCGAAATGCATTTAAATAATTTGATCGCAAAATAAATTTGAGGCGGAACATTCCGTGAACACACGGAGAACATTTTTGTACCCACTTGTTCCTTCTTGTTTTCTAACCCCAATTCACCTAAATATGATTTTTTTTTTCTTCAATTCTCTTTAGATTTCAATATCCAGCATACCTGAACAAGAATCTAATCAAACACATAAAAGTAAATTAATTTAATTAAACACATAAAAATTCTAACTCAATATTCGGCCCAATAGTGTTGTGGCCCAAATATACAGTATTAATTTAAAAATATTTGGCCTATTAGTGTTTTGGCCCAAATATACAGTATATTAATTCAGAAATATTTAGCCCATTAATATTGTGGCCCAAATATACAGTATATGAATTCAAAAATATTCGGCTCATTCGTGTTGTCACCCAAATATACAGTATATGAATTCAAAAATATCCGTACAAAAGGGTAATTCTGAAAAAATTAAAAGGACACGAAATTAAGCCCTAAACTAGTGAGATTCTGTTATTTGCTTATTTTAAACGCATGCTATTAAATATTGGAATTAATATACTGTATATTTTTGAATTGATGTTGCTTTTGCCAATTTTTCGTTATCATAACAGAGGATTCGTCTAGTAATTCTGGTGGATCATGTGAGATCGAAGATGTTTGATTTCTGGTTTAGTGTGTAAACAGGTCCATAATATAGGAGATAGTCGTTCATCTGGAGAGAATTAATATTTTTTTGCATGTATGTTTATTACTGTGAAACCTCACTAAATAAATACTCGGTAAATTAATTATCTCTTTAAGATAAAAATTTTTCAATCCTGACTTGGGTCAATGAAGAAAATCACTCATCTTGATAATATTGTACGATAATATATTTTCAAAAGCATGTCCACGACGCCGAAATGCAATTAAATAATTTGATCGCAAAATAAATTTTGAGGCGGAACATTCCGTGATCACACGGAGAACATTTTTGTACCCACTTGTTCCTTCTTGTTTTCTAACCCCAATTCACCTAAATATGATTTTTTTTTTCTTCAATTTTCTTTAGATTTCAATATCCAGCATACATGAACAAGAATCTAATCAAACACATAAAAATACTCTCAAGACCTCCTCAATTTCATCCCAAATTCAAGAATAAAAGTAAATTAAAGAAGACACATCAAAACATTCAAACTTTAAACTTGTAGGACGAATTCACATTGAGTTAAACATGTTTAGCGTGTGGGTGAACGAACCCAACGTTGTGTGAACTCACATACCTCGTGGGGATTACCCCTTGACGAAATCCACAAGTGATTCGTGAAGAACTTGACGATTCTTGCTCCTTCTCCCCCTTTTTTTTTTCTCTTCTCTAAAATTCTAACTCAATATTGTAAGAGGTTAAATTGAATCCTATCAATTTATATCCCAATTAATTATCGAAAAATGAAATTTAAGTCATTGGAGTATTGAAAACACCATAATGCCCTTTTAAAATCTGGATTAGACTTTTCTTATTTGAACAATTCAACTTCAAATGGACATATCTTACACAAACTCGGCGGTGTTGAAAAGATTATTCCAAGATATTTTCTACGATATATGTAAACACTCCTAACTCATCCTGAGCGAGGAGTTATGATCATTTGAAGTTAACCAAAAACCCAACTTAACATACTTAATAGGCAAAATACCTAAGTACCCCCTCAACCTATGCCCGAAATCTCAGAAACACACTTATACTATACTAAGGTCCTATTACCCCCCTGAACTTATTTTATATGTAATTTTCTACCCCTTTTTAGCCTACGTGGCACTAGTTCGAAAAGAAAAGTCAACCATCATTGGGCCCACAAGATAGTGCCACGTAAGCTAAAAAGGGGTAAAAAATTATTAATAAAATAAGTTCAGGGGGGGTAATAGGACCTTAGTATGGTATAAGTGTGTCTCTGAGATTTCGGGCATAGGTTGAGGGGGGTACTTGCGCATTATCCCTACTTAATATACAGTATATTAATTCAAAAATATTCGGCCCATTAGTGTTGTGGCTCAAATATACAGTATATTAATTCAGAAATTCATTAGTGTTGTGGCCCAAATATACAGTTGTTAATTCAGAAATATTCGGCCCAATAGTGTTGTGGCCCAAATATACAGTATATTAATTCAAAAATATTCGGCCCATTAGTGTTGTGGCCCAAATATACAGTATATTAATTCAAAAATATTTGGCCCATTAGTGTTGTGGCCCAAATATACAGTATATTAATTCAAACTATTCGGCCCATTAGTGTTGTAGCCCAAATATACAATATATTAATTCAAAAATATTCGGCCCATTAATGTTGTGGCCCAAATATACAGTATATTAATTCAAAAATATTCGGCCCATTAGTGTTGTGGCCCAAATATACAGTATATTAATTCAAAAATATTCGGCCATTAGTGTTGTGGCCCAAATATACAATATATTAATTCAAAAATATTCGGCCCATTAGTGTTGTGGCCCAAATATACAGTATATTAATTCAAAAATATTTGGTCCATTAGTGTTGTGGCCCAAATATACAGTATATTAATTCAAAATATTTGTCCCATAAGTGGTGTGGCCCAAATATACAGTATATTAATTCAAAAATATTCGGTCCATTAGTGTTGTGACCCAAATATACAGTATTAATTCAAAAATATTCGGCCCATTAGTGTTGTGGCCCAAATATACAGTATATGAATTCAAAAATATTCGGTCCATTAGTGTTGTCGCCCAAATATACAGTATATGAATTCAAAAATATCCGTACAGAAGGGTAATTCTGAAAAAATTAAAAGGAGGACACGAAATTAAGCCCTAAACTAGTGAGATTGTGTTATTTGATCATTTTTAACGCATGCTATTAAATATTAGAATTAATATACTGTATATTTTTGAATTGATGTTACTTTTGCCAATTTTTCGTTATCGTAACAAAGGATTCGTCTAGTAATTCTGGTGGATCAGGTGAGATCAAAGATGTTTTATTTGTGGTTTAGTGTGTGAACAGGTCCATAATATAGGAGAGAGTCGTTCATCTGGAGAGAAATAATATTTTTATGCATGTATGTTGATTACTGTGAAACCTCACAAAATTAATACTCGGTAAATTAATAATCTCTTTAAGATAAATTTTTTTCAATCCTGACTTGGGTCAATGAAGAAAATCACTCATCTTGATAAGATTGTACGATAATATATTTTCAGAAGGCTCTTATATAAATATATGATCCCATTAATATTATAAATCACTACACCATTTTAGGTCTACGGCAACACTAAATCTTGACAATGCTTATAAAGTGTTGCCTAAAATACTTTTGGGAACACTTTTAAAGTGTAGCCAATGATTTTGACTTTTAGCTACATCAATTTTAGCAACACTTATAAAGTGTACTCCTTAATGGGATAAGCTACACTTTATAAGTGTTGTTATAGTTGGCAACAACTATTTACATGAATGGCCACACTTTTAAAGTGTGTTATTTTTATAATTGAAAATACAACACATTAAAAATGTGGCCTAAGTGTTTTCACCCAAATTTTATATTCCCTCCAACATTTTAACATTAAAATTTCATCTCCCTGCCATTTTTATTTGGCCAAAAAAATAAAACATTAAAGAAAAATTAAAAAAAAAACATTAAAGAAATAAAAAAAGGTCACCTTTCCTAAAACTTCAGCTGAAGCTTCCATTTTCAGCTGAAGAACACCATTTGCGGTAGCTGAAGAAGGATCGAAGAACGGAAGAAATCAGCTGTTGTTCAAGATTGGAGAACACCATTCGTCACATTTATGTTAAACTTCAACTGAAGAACACCATTTTCAGCTGAAAAATCAAAGAGCACTGCGATTTCTTTGTACATGAACTGAAGAAGACGATTTTCCTCTCAGCTTCATTATTCAAGATTGGAGATCTGAAGAAGACGATTTTCTTCAAAGATTTCTGGGTAAACTGTTGTTCCATCAGATTTCCTTTTGAAAATTGAAAGAAAATGCTTCACAAATCAACATGTCTCATGTCTTAAAGCGTTAGATTGTTGGAATAGAGTTTATCAAGTAAGAGATTTTACCTTCAAAAGTCTAAATTATAGCTTTAAGATTTTTATATGCTTGTTGTATGTCAGTCAAAAATTGATGTTAGGGTTTTTATGTTCTTGTGTTGTTGAGACAAATTTTGTTGATTTTGGGAGTTTAGTTTATAGTTTTATTACGTATAAATGGGCATACGTAAGTTTGGTTTTAATGGGAACCAGAGATCTTATTAATTTACTGGAATTTGCAGAGTTCTGTTTTAAAAACACTTGTTAACTTTTTTTAGTTTGCTATGATTTTTGTTTTGAGATTTGATTCTAAAACATGGTTCTCTTCTTTTTTGAACTGTAATTTGCTCAGGATGCACAAAACAGAGTTGCAGCGTATGCTCTCCGTCGCTTGTTTCCAGATCTCCCAGTTCACATGCCAATTACTGAACCATATGCATCACTTATTTTGCAGTAGGAGGAAGGTCATTTTTCTGACTTCACGTGAAGTCAAATATTTGATATTGCTATTACATTAAGCATTTTGGTAACTCAATTTTATACTTCACCCTGATCAAATTGGTCTCTTGTAGTCATAGAGCCCATGATTGTTTATCTAATTTTTTACTCCAAACTTTACATTGATAAATAGTTTTTTTGTCTTCCCGAGTTCATAGTTTGATCACCTTAAGCTTGGTTTGTCTAGTGCATTTTCAAGTATAGATAGTAACTTTAGCTAATTCAGTTGTTTTGGCCATAAGTATAGATAGTAACTTTATTTGCTGGAAATCTGTCAAAACGCGGTTGGGTCGACGGACCTCGCGACGGGACGTCGTGGTCACGATGAGCCGTCGTGGACCTTGCGACGGGCAGCCGTGGACCTCGCAGCGGGCCGCCGTGGGCCTCGCAACGGGTCGCGTAGTCATGAGAGGCCGTCGTGGTCATGACTGGTCATGGTCATGACAGGCCGTCGTGGTCATGACTGACCGTCGTGGTCATGACGGGCCGTCGTGGTCATCCGTCGTGGTCATGACGGGCCGTCGTGGACTCCGTCTTCCCATACTTGCAAGTTTCTTCTGCTACTTCTCTGATCTTCATGACGAACATGCAGGACGGACCGTCATGCTACGACGGTCCGTCACGCTTTCAGTTACAGCTGAAATTTCAAATTGATTAATTGTTAAATTTCTTAATTTTGTGTTCTTTCTTGATGGAACAGATTTGTTTACTAGAGGAATTGATATTCAAGCAGTTAACGTTGTTATCAATTCTGATTTTCCTAAGAACTCAGAAATGTATTTGCACAGGGTATGTATAACAGATCTTTGATCTTGCTTATTGACTTATATATTGTTTTTGCTATTTCATCATTGGTAATTTATTGTTAGTGGCTTTGGTTTGAATTGAGCTAAGGTTTTGTTTCTCTTGACCACTATTCATCTTGCTTATTTGGTATGGTTGAAGTGTAGTTTTGCTATGTCAGATTTAGTTTCCTTGTTTGATCGTGTGGAACATATTAACTACACAAGGAAACTAATCTAATTTTCTTAATTTTTGCTGCTACTGTAATCTACAATCAAAAAAAGAAGGTTGGCTTTTCGCCGTGCTCCTTTTTTTCAGTTATAGGGCGGAGAGAGGGAGGCAACTGAAACTTTTAGAGTCGAGTTTACGCTCTTTCCTCCTCTTTCGATAAGCTTTTCATCTGGACTTGTCTCTCTTTAGTTGTTGTTAATGTATTTGATTTAAATTGAGCTAAGGTCTTGCTTCTTTTGTTTCACTGTCTTTTTGGCATTTATATAGAACATTGGCATGGTATGGAATCTGCAATCTGCAGATTTGTTGTTAATGTTTTCTGTAACTGCTGCTTCTATATATAAATATTTCTGTCAGTAAAGTCTATTTTCTTTCTTATTATATAGAATATCCATGTTATAACCATAACTTTTGACATCCTAGTAGAAGGCATGCTTCCATAACTACAAACAAATAAACAAATAATTATTAGGAGAATCTAATTGTTTGTGTCTCCTCATTAATTTCTTTTTTTTAGTGTTCGTGTTAGTTTGCGTGCATCATGGTTATTGTATAACACCAAATATTTTATATTGTTTCTTATGAAGTTTGAACCCTAATGCAATTATTCATTGTTGTTGAACTCATTTGGAATTCTAGACACCTAAGGGAAGATCATCTACTTTGAACATCAAAAGACAAGTAGGCATCTACTTTGAACATCAAAAGATGCAATCTAATTTTCTGTAACTGCTGGATTTCTTGCCTCTCTATATTGTTGCAATCTGAACTTCTTACCTCTTCTATATAACTGCCAATATCTTATTTGTGTAGGGAAATGGAGGTGATCAAATTTGAAGTGGATGATGAAGAGTTTTTGAACTATTGTAAAAGTTTAAATACATATTTGATTTATTGTGTACACATTTAGAATATTGATGTATAAGTATGGGTATGTACACAACACATACTATCTTTTGGTTGTACATGAAATATTTCTCGAAGTTTATTTGAAATATATAGCTTCAATTTAATGATTAATTAGTTCATTTTGTGTTTTAGGTCACTTGTATGTATGTAAATATGTTATATATATTTGTGCTACATGTAGGCTTATAAATGTTGAAGTTACACTTTGTAAGTGTTGCTCTAGGTAGATAAAAAGTTACACTTTGAAAGTGTTGCAATAGATGACCAATAAAAGGCAACACTTTTTAAGTGTGACCAAATAAATCTGAAAAGGCAACGCTTTTAAGTGTAGTCTAACAAAAAATTGGTGTTGCTAATGCACGTCTTCAAAGTGTGCCCCTATACCTATTTGGCTACGCTTTATAAGTGTAGCCAAAGATGGCAACATTTAAAAAGTGTTGCCTAATGTCAAAGGTTACGCTTCTTTTGGGCAGCCCCTAAAAAGTGCTGCTGAATGTCCAAAAGTGTAGCCTTTTATCAAAGGCCACACTTTTTGCTAGTTTAGGCTACACTTACGTGGTGTTGCTGTAGGCCGAAAATGGTGTAGTGAATTAATAATTCTTTACAAGTATAAAATTTTTTTATATAATTTAGTGAAATATGACTCCATTGTTTTTTTAGTTTTTGCTAAAATATAAATGTAGTTGAATCTCATCTCTAATTTTTTTTATTGCATCCAAAATCTCAGGTGTTGTCTTTTCGAACTACACCGTAAAATTATGAAGAGTTCTAAATGCGATAAGTGTTTCATTACACATAACTACTTCAAAATGCATTGTATCATTTTCAACTGCATTACCAACATTGATGTATTCATTATACTTTATGTATGATAAATTTATTTTTGACGTGAATTCAATAAATATGATACATAAAATAGTAAGATATAATAATTTTGTTGTAATCAAAATTAACCTTCATTAAATCTCATAACACACTTTAAATTAATAAATATTAACTTATCAATTAAATAATACATGTATAGAATAATAATATTTTATAGTCTCACCTACATTATTTAGTTAGGTTTCGGGCATCTCCAACCAAATCCTCTATTATACTTTCCAAATATGTAGTTCTCTATTTTTTCAGACAACCAACTCCAACTCAATTCCCTATTTTACTCTCTAAAAAGGAATCTTTTTTTATCTCCTCAATATTATATATTAATTCTATTCCATTCTTATTTTCTTATTTCATAATATAAATTCTTTATTTCTTTTTTCCCAAATAATTACTTTATATAATTTTTAATGTGATATCAAGTTACATTTTATTCTAAACTTTAAATAACCTAAATTTCAAGAAATATAAATATAATATATAAATTAGGGACAAATTCAAATAAAAAGTGATATACAATTAAATAAACACTCAATTTTCAAAATCATTATGTTGCTCCCATAAATGCTCTAGTAATGCATTACGGAGTTCAAAATGAGCACTTTTATCCTTAATTTTTTGTGTCTAGCTAAAAATTGTTTAAATCGGAGATTTTCATCTACCATCATCTCTATGGTTGGAGTAGGAGTCTCTATGACGTCTTGAATTGGTGCGTTGAGATCAAGTTCATCTTCAATTATCATGTTGTGTAGTATATAATACATGTAGTCATTGTAACACTTCTATTCTCCAAAAATGTGACGGTCCTACAATAATTGCTAAACTCTCAATGCAAGTTCAACATCTTTTCAATATGATTCTTGTTTCATCGTGAAATATTTCTTCTTTTGGAAATGAGGATCACGAATGAACAATTGTAGACCATTTAGGATCTATACCAGCAGCTAAGTAATAACCAATATTGTATTCTTTTCTTTGAATAACATAATGGGCGGGAGGCGCAATACCGCTAGCAAGATTGAAAAATAAATGTGATGACTCTAAAATATTAATATCGTTATTGGTGTCAGGCAAATCAAAATAAGCATGTCATATGTCATGTATTATATTGTATTGTTATTTTATATTTAAATTATTATGTTATGTATTGTATTGTTATTTTATGTTTAAATAATCATATCATGTATGTATTTTTAAATTAAAATTTTCATCTTTTCATTTTAATTTTATGTATTTGTTATAATGAAACTTAAAAATAAAATAAAATTTTATTATTGATGAAAATTAGAAAGAAAAAAAATCCTATTAAATTTGAAATTGGAGTAGTATATATTAAAAAATATTTTTTAAAATATTATATTACATTTAAAAAAGAATTATGAATATTAGATATTCAATTGATGAAATTATATATAAAATAATATGTTAATTAGAAAATGATAAAAATTATAATAAAATAATAAAAAAGTAAAATAGAGTTTGTGAGAAGTAATTCTTCAAATTTAAAAAACTAATGTAATACAGAGTGATGTGATTTGAAACTGACTTGGAGTGTCCTTTCTCTATCGTTCTTTAGAAGACCGTGGGGGGTCTTTTGTTGTTTACAAGTCAAATGTCGTACAATTGTTATTAAGAAGATGGACCAATAAAATGTGTACACCACTTTCTCAAAAATTTATTTTCCTTGCTTTTGTTTTGTCTACTTCTGTATAATTACTCTTTGCTTAATAGGGTGGTTCTAGATCAGGCCACCATGTTGCATTATGTTTTCTTCTTTAATTTTTTATGTTTTATTATTTGATATAAATAAAAAATTATATCTATAAATTATAACAATTAATAACTGAAAATATTTGAAAATATTTAAAAAGTTTTTGTTAACTCTCGAAAATTTCATCTGTACCACATGAATTGAAATAAAGGAAACATATACTATATAAAATATTAGAAATATATTATGAATCACAATAATTAAATATATTATGAATGATAATAATAAAAAACTTGAAATATTTAAAAACACACAAAAATTTATTGACCTCAAATTTCACATGCATCATATAAAGAAATTGAAAGCGTAACAAATATTGAGCATCGTGATGACACAAGTTCCAGTCTCTGGTTAAACCAATAAATGCAATATGACTTGTGAATTGCCTTGAGAAAAAGAGAAGTGTAAGGAACATATATGTACATCTTATCCCTACTATTTTCCAATGTATCGAAATTCTCTAACACTATTATCATTCAAAAACTACACATTCTTTCGAATACATCACATTTGTTACATTATATAACTAGTTTGTTGAGATTAAAAGAAAAATCACAGTTAGTTTTGCAAATCATGCAAATCAAATCGATGTCAATCTCTCCCAAGTAACAATTTCAAACAATTCAAATTTCAAATTTTCTTCTCTCAAGTCTCTCCCATATAGTAGCAGATTAAAAAAATCAACAATTTATATAATTACAATCATATAAAAAATTATGAATATGATATATACTGATTTTTTTTTATAAATAGTGATGCATATACTTAAAAACATGTTATATATATCACAATAATATATTTTACAATTTGGTTGACTCTCAGATTCTTTTGTCTCACTTAAATTGGATAAAAGGAGTAACATATATCGTTAAAAAATTGCACAAAATATATCATGAATGATAGTAATGAACAATTTAAAATATTTAAAAACATACTAAATTGATTGACGTTAAATTTCATATGCATCACATAAATTGAAATAGAAAAAGTAATAAATATTGGCCTCGTGATGACACATGTCCCGTGTCTAGTTAAACCAATAAATGCTATATGACTTGTGAATTGCCTTTAAAAAAAGGGAAGTGTAAGGAACATATACATCTTATTCCTACTATTTTCCAATTTATCGAAATTCCCTAAAATTATTGTCATTCAGATACATCACATTCTTTCGAATACATCACATTTGTTACATTATAAAACTATTTTGTTGAGATTAAATGTCGGTTCCTCAAATCATGCAAATCAAATCGATGTTAATCTCCCCAAATAACAACTTCAAACAATTCAAATTTCAAATTTTCTTCTCTCAAATCTTTCCCAAATAGTAACAAATTTAAAAAATCAACAATTTTATGTAGTTATGTATCATATACAAAAAAAAAATTATGAATATGATATACGCTGATTTTTTTTTTTATAAATTAGTGTTGCGGATACTTAACAACATGTAATACATCACAACATCTGATACATAACTATGTTATACACATACATATAAATAAATATGGATATGATACAAATTGATTTTGTTATAAAACTTTAGTGTTTATGTATCAACAATAATATATTAGTGTCTACAAATACATTATTAGTTGAACAAGACTGATGTATGTATCGATAGTAAAAGATAACAAACTATAATAGTTGTGTATTCAATACATAACTATCTACGTGATACAGTGTAAGTTGTGTTTCACTAAATTAGGTTTATGTATGAAAACTAATAATTGAAAATGGTATATTGTATATGATAAAATTGTAATGTATCATAATGGTAAAACAAACGAACTATATATTAATTTAAGAATCAAAATTCACTTAATACTTAATACATAAAAAGGATCTATTGGAATCAACTAAAAATCTGCTCTATATCATTGTAGTTTTTTCCACTTTCAGCAATGACATCATCCATAGATCTCGACTCAAAAAGTCCTTACCTGAGCCACCATCAACTCTTTATAAAAGTATAATGTACCATAATGTTGAAATGAATGTATTATACATTGATTTAACACACAAAAACAACTAGATACATTTAAAAATTGAACCCATATATATTTAAAAAAGAGGAACAACCAAAAAATAAAAAAGTCAACAATTTGATCTGCCGAAAGCCAAAAAAAAAAAGATAAATAAATTTTTGTATTCTTTTTCTTTTTCTCTATATTAGTATTTAGTGTTAATAATAAAACATAATTTTTTCATTTTTTTCTTAATATATTAAAAGGGAAAATCCCTTTTTTTTTAGGATATGAGACACAAAGATAAGTGAATGGAGGGAATATTAAATAATTAATAACTATGATCACATGATCATACATTGAATTCTGCTTTAGCTTGTTCACTAATTCACACAAATATTCATCACATATGAAGATTGACATTTTACTCTCAAACCCACTGTTCGATCACAAGTTTATAATTAAGTAGTTTAATCACAAGTTAAATAACTATAATATAATATACATCATATTAAAAGAAATTCTAAAACATCTCCCAATAGGAATTAACAAATTAGAGGTATAATTATTAAGTAGTTATTATCAAGGTATGTTGAGAAAGATTAGTGGAGAGAAAGGGTGTGATTTTCCTTGTAAGAAATAAAGAGCTAATAGAAATATATCATGCATTTGATGTGACTATTTTTTTCGTCCATTTCTATTTATTTAGTATTGACTTGACGTATTCTTTAAAAATAAATGATTATACAATTAAAATAACAATAAATTAAGATTTCAATAAAAAGTTATATTTTATATTTTTTAACTGAACAAGCAAAATTGAATATTTATATTTAATATAGTGAACAAGTAAATGAACGGAAGAAAGTAATATAGATCAATATTAAAAAAGCTTTTTATTGTGCTTTAAATTTTGTTTTCTATCTCCAAATATATATTATCAAGGAGGTAATAAATGCATTTCAGCATGACCTTAATTTCCTCATGAATTAAGGACAATAGTTAGCTCCAACACAAATGATTTGATACATAAATTCATGAAGCACCAGCGCATGATTGGGATATATTTTAGGTACACAAATTATATTTTATTCTACTATTTAATGTAATTGTTTAATATATTTTACTTGAGTTGAGATATTTTGTTTTTTTATTAAAAGAATAAATAATATATCTTCTTTCATAAGATAACAGTAAAATTTACATACACTTCATCAAATTTTACTCGTGAAATTAAAAAGTATATTATATTAATGGCTGGTATACATGAAGTTTTACATAGTCAATTGTTATACGTGAGAGAGAATGAATTAACTAATTAATTAATTGTCTGATTTTAGTGTATATTTGGCTGTTGTACTAGCTAGTTCTGGCCAGCAGTTGATCAGCATAGTCAAAAGTGAACAGAGAAAGAGAAGGTATAAAGAATGCAGCTCTGGTTATGTTAGCCTGCACGTTAATTAAAATTAAGATGAAGTAACGAAGGTCGTGTTGAAGTGGTAAGCAGGGCAAAGCCAGACTTAGGGGTTCATTCAAATCTTCTTTTTTTGATTGAAAATATTATTAGTTATTCATGGTTAAAATTATATGTTAGATATATATAGTAGATGTCGAACCTTCACTAGTTAGTTCCAAGGGCAGCTCAATGTGATTGGGGACCTAAAGCAAATTTTCAATTTAAGGCCTAAAATATAAATAAATTTATATACATATTTATCCAAAATTTATTTTTCTTACACTAATTAGATAAAAGTTATTAGTATTTTAATAGGTCACGTAGATCTTCTATTTCGACGGAATTCGTGGATTGCTCCGTAAGAATTTAGAATGAAAAACTCATGTTCGTTGTAAGATTACTGACCATCCATCTATAATTGGAATCAGAAGAAACTGGTCCGTCCAACGTCTCTGACCTTGTTCCAAGAAGATCTCATTTTTGTTTTTTCAATTATTAGTTTTAGGTAAATTTTATCAACTCAACATTGAAAAATTTTATTTTAGTGAGGCAATTATTATATTGTTAACATAATTCTATAAGTAATAAGTTGACAAATTAAATAAAGATAAGAGTTAGAATCATAGAATTTGACACAAGAAGTTGATGACTTGATATACCCATTTTAATATGCTTGTAGTAATGCTTGAAACCAAAATTTAAAAAGAAATAAAAAAAATTGTAACTCACCTTGTTCAACACTTTTCACTATTAATTTTTATTTTTAACAAAGTACAAAAGACGTTAAAGTGAATAAAATAATATATATTTTAAAAATTATACCTTTTATCATAAATAATTATTTTTTATATAAAAATTTTGACACATAATTTATTTTTGATAAGAATTTGGGACCAGAAATTTGAGGGCCTACAAAAGCCTTATTTTACCAAACATATAGCCGACACTAGTTAGTTCATGTATTTAATTCTTTAGATTTTAAGTTTCTTATTAAAATTCCTGGCTCCGCCACTATTTATCTCTAATCTCAAATTCGAATTCCACTAAGAGTGTGTTTGGTATGAAGGAAAACATTTTCTGGAAAATGTTTTTCAATTTTCCCATGTTTGGTTGGGACAAAAGTTTTGGAAAATGTTTTCCAAATCAACTCATTTTCCTCAAAATTAAGGAAAATGACTTCCCTTCAAAAATCAAGAAAAACATTTTCCATGACTCTTCTCCAATTTCAAATTACATTTTTTTTGAAAAAAACATCAATTCAAAAAATAATTTTCAATTTCAAAATTTTTGTTTTTTCACGTGATCCTTGACCTTCCCACCACCGGCCAGCCCCCACCCCCACCCCCACCCCCACCCCAAAAAATTAATTATGCTTTTTAAAAATATTTTCAACTTTAAATTTTTATTTTTAAACTCCTACCCCCCCTCCCCCGGCCAGCCCCCCTACCAGCCCCCACCAATCCCAACACTAAAAATCATTTCTGGAAAATATTTTCTACTCACCAACTAAACATGAGAAAATAAGTCCAGAATCTACTTGTTTTCCAGGAAAAAATCTAGGAAAATAACACACCCTAAATGTCGGAGTGTTTTCCCTGCACTAGATTTTTCGGCGATTAGACTCCCACGTGAATACAAACAAATGTAGGAAACAAAAAAAAAAGTAAGATGAAACCAAAAAGAGCCCATTTTTAATTTTAGTTTGAAAATAAAATGATATGCATTCGAGTATCTTTTAAAAAAATTAGAAATAATTAAATTTTAAATTTCTCATTATATACTTAATTAATTAAATATAATTTATAATCACACTGATATTTCAATAGCGTTTCCTTTTCATTTAAAAACTAGGTATGCAGAAGGAATCCTATAGAATCAGCATCCACCACTTCGTTTCATTTATTTGTCTCATATTTACTTCAACTATATATAGTCATTTAATAAGAAAATACCCTTTGAATTATTTAATAACGGATTTTAAAGGTATATATATGCCTATATGGACAAATTACTATTTATAATTATGCAATATTTTTTATGTCCACGTGAGCACATATATACCTTTAAAATACATTATTAAATAGTGTAGGGATAAAAAGTCATTTCCAAAGTTTGATATCGTAACAACAATTTCGGTTAAAATTCGAATCCTTTTTTTCTTATTTAATTATAAGATTAATTTGCTAAAATGAAAATAGTAAAGATAAATTTTAATTATTAGTATAGGATCAAATAAAATATTTTAATTAGTTGTAAAAATTTGATTTCCCGGCTCGTACGTCTCTAGTCTATATAAAGGTGTGGGATGAAGTACTATTGAAATATTTTTATTCAAATTCAAATTAACTCATTGATTAAGTTAAAAAAAATGTGGAAGCTAAAAACAGCACAAGGGGAAGGATTATGGCTAACAAGTAGCAATAATTATATTGGAAGACAACATTGGGAATATGATGAAGAAGGTGGAACTCTTCAAGAAAGAGCTCTTGTTGATGAAATGCGCCAAAATTTCACAAAAAATAGATTCCTTCATAAACAAAGTTCCGATTTACTCATGCGTATGCAGGTCTGTTTACTTTTACGTGTTCACTATGTTAAACAATATATGTTTATTTGTCACTTTTAACACGTCATCAAAACATACAAAAACGTTATTATTTATTTTTTCATGTAGGTAAGGAAAGAAAATGGATGTGTTGAAATTGGAGGAGAAGTGAATTTAGAAGAATTAGAAGATGTAAGAGAAGAAGCAGTGAAAATTAGATTGAGAAAAAGTATAAGTTATTACTCAACAATTCAAGCACATGATGGTCATTGGCCGGCTGAATCTGCCGGCCCTTTATTCTTCCTACCCCCTTTGGTAATAATTAATTACTATATATATACTACTTTTTTAAAAATATTTACTACTTAGGACCTATCAAAAGTCATTTTCGTGACAAAAATATTTTACTAGTTTCGTTTGTGTATTTTTTTATTATTTTAAAATTATTTTTCTAGAAAATATACGACTCATTCAGCTAGCTAGTGATATTGTTTGTTTTGAGTCAAAATTTATATAGGTTTAAAACAAAGCTATTAGGATTTAGGATGTAAGATATGCCTACTTTTATATACACAACATTTTTCATGTGTTTTTATCGTAAGTTGAGTGTTGAGGTTTACCCCCACCACATGAGATTTGTTAGAGATTTCCCCCCTCTTTCTTGGGATTTGTCTATTCAGTTGAATTACAATTCATACTGACAAGGCTGACACAACTTTAAAAAAACGTGTTTAGTGGGTAAGACTTGCTTACTTAAGAGTTAATACCTCATATGGTCATTCAACTATGCACTCGTCTCTCAGAAAGTCAATCAACTTTCAATTTTCACTCAAAAGTCACTCAACTATGCACTTCTTTCTCAGAAAGTCACTCAATTTTAAATTTTAACTCAAAATTCACTTAATTATCCACTCTTTCCTCAGAAAGTCACTCAATCTATTAAATTATTTTTTAATTAAAAATTGTTGACATTAATTATTTATATAACAAACCAAAAATTTTTAAAAATAAATTAAACCATTTAGTGATCCACCCACGTAACCCGATCCATTAAAAAATATGATATGACCCATTATATTTTGTCTTTAATCCTAATTCAAGGTTTAAAGAGAGGGATTAATTTATGATTAAAGGTAAAATAAAATGGGTCATATCATATTTTTAATGGGTCGGGTTAGGTGGGTGGATCACTAAATGATTTAATTTATTTTTTAAATTTTTGGTTTGTTATATAATAATTAATATCAATAAATTTTAATAAAAAATAATTTAATAGATTGAGTGGCTTTCTGAGGAAAGAGTGAATAGTTGAGTGACTTTCTGAGGAAAGAGTGGATAGTTGAGTGACAAATTCAAAGTTGACTGACTTTCTGAGAAAGAAGTGCATAGTTGAGTGACTTTAAAGTGAAAATTGAAAGTTGAGTGACTTTTTGAGAGAAGGGTGTATAGTTGAGTGACCATATGAGGTATTAACTCCTTACTTAATACTTACATACCCATATGCCATGTATTTTGGGTGTCACATATTGAAAAGAAGGATAAATATGAAAAAAGGTCCGAACAACATAATTCTCATAAGCATTTTAAAAAAATTACGAAAGAAATTTCAACAATTCACTTAATATAGACGTGAGGAATATTAGTCGGAGCTACTTACAAATTTTCAATAGTAATAACACGTACTTAATTGTGAAGGTGATGGCATTGTATGTGACTGGAGATATGAATGTTGTTTTATCACCAGCTCATCAAATGGAGATTAAACGCTACACTTACAATCATCAGGTCTTATTCTACATATAATAATATTTTTGAAATTTTTATAGTATAAGATTTTTTGGAAATAATTTTTATGTGGACAGAATGAAGATGGAGGTTGGGGATTTCATATAGAAGGACATAGCACAATGTTTGGTACAGTATTTAATTATGTAGCACTAAGGTTACTAGGAGAATATTGTGAAAATAATAATGCATTGGATAAAGGACGTAAATGGATCCTTCATCACACTGGTGCTATTTCTACACCTTCTTGGGGAAAGTTTTGGCTCGCGGTATGTTATTTTATTTGATATTTGTGTTGATCGAAGATATATCGAAAAACTTTATTATATATTAACTAATATTAGGTGCTTGGAGTATATGAGTGGGATGGGTGCAACCCAATGCCACCAGAATTTTGGATTATGCCTACATTATTTCCTATTCATCCAGGTTAATTTTTTTTATATTATATTTTATTTATAAATTTTAAAAATAAGAAGGGGATTATAAATAATTAAATTGATTTTGTAATGTACGTAGGAAAAATGTTGTGCTATGCTCGTTTGGTGTACATGCCTATGTCCTACTTATATGGAAAAAGATTTGTTGGAAGGATAACTAGTTTGGTACAGTCTATAAGAGATGAAATTTATATTCAACCTTACCATCAAATTGATTGGAATAAAGCAAGGAATACATGTGCTAAGGTTTGTGGAATATTATTATATTTTTCTTTTGTTTTTTTTAGAGTTACGTTATTTGGTCAAGGTTAATTAATAATAATTTCTTCGAGCTAATAGTGGATAACTAGACAAATGAAGTATAATTTCATCATTTTGCAATTATTTTGTTTTGTATGAGAGAGAAGTGAATCAGTATAGGAAGTACTCTTTTCCTCCGTTCACGTTTACTTGTCACGGTTTGACTTGGCACACTTACTAAGAAAATAATTAATGATATATGATTTTACCAAACTATTCCCTATTAAAGATGTCTTGAAAAATGAGTATTTAATATTGAGGGTAAAACATGAAAAAAAATTGTCTATTTTTTATATGTCAAAAGTAATAAGTATTGAAAATTTATTTTAGAAAAAAATGACAAATAAGAGAGAACGAAGCGACATAAAATAACCATAGTTGTGCTAATTGACCTACACATTATTGTTATAAAAGTGAACATAATTAATTGTAAAAGCATGAAACAATATATGTTTTTTTTTCTTATTTATGATGATGATAGGAGGATCTATACTATCCACATCCATTTATCCAAGATACACTTTGGGGGTTCCTTCATCACTTTGCTGAGCCAATGTTAAAAAGATGGCCATTTAACAAGTTGAGAGAAAAGGCTTTGAAAGTTGCCATGGAACATATTCACTACGAGGACCAAACTAGTAGATACATTTGCATTGGATGTGTTGAAAAGGTATGCATCTATTTTACTAAATTCGTACCCCCTCCCTTCAATTTGTTGCGATGTTTCATTTAGTACCGAGTTTAAGAAAAAAAATAAGTAAGAAATTTAAATTTTGTAATATAAAATAAGTTTTAGATATATAAAACTTGTTTCGATTTAATGATCTGAAATTTCTGCAAGAAGTTTAATTGTCAGAAGGAAGCACCGGCTCTTCTTGAAATTTATCTTTCGGCCATTACAACGTTACAATTAGCTTCTTATTGACTTATTTAAGTGATTAATGGCAAAATAAATTTTAAACATATTTGTAATATTTGGATTAAATAAAAAGTGTTTTTTAAGTTAAAAGATAAAATTAAGCCTAAAGTCATAAGCTCATCCAAATAGGATCATATTTCCTCTGTCTCATTATAAGTGTCATTTAGGCAAAATTATACTTATTAAGAAATCAATAAATATAATGTCTTTTTAATAAATATCTCTCGAAAATTAAATACTATTAAAAAGGAGTATAAGGCTATAATTGAAAGGAAAAAAATACTTACTCTCTCTGTTCAACATTACTTGTTCACTATTGATTTTGCACATTTTGTACGAAATTATAAAAATAGAAGGATAATTTTAACATATCACTCTTTGAATGTGATAAATACGATAAATGTAATAGAGAAATGACTATAACTGATAAGAGTAGATTAGGAACTAAGTACGTATAAAACTATTCATTAATTTCATAAAGTGGACAAGTATTGTTGAACTTCCCAAAATATATGGTATAGTAGTCAACTATTATTGAACGAAGGCAGTACTCATTTTGAATTTCTTAAATGATAGGAGTACTTAAGTGGGAATCAGAGGAAACGATTATGTGGCTATAAATTATCTAATTAAAATTAAATTACTTTTAAATATAAAAACATAATATTCTTTTCGATCCGACTAATTATAATTAGCTTCGAAACACATATGATCTAATATATAGTCATCTAAAAAGAAATTGCAAGTAACTATCCATGATAAAATTTATATTACAACCGTGTTAAATTAACATAATAAAAATATAATAATCGTTTTGTTAGGTTTTATGTCTTATGGCTTGTTGGGTGGAAGATCCAAATTCAGAAGCATATAAACGCCACCTTGCTCGATTACCAGATTATTATTGGATATCTGAAGATGGTTTAAAATTTCAGGTTATTTTTTCATATATATCCTTTTGATTTTTTCATGAATCTAATACAGATATCGAATCCTGAACGATAAAATTAAATAATTAGCTAATTAAAATTATTACAACATGGTTTGCATGCAGTCCTTTGGTTGTCAAACTTGGGATGCAGTATTTTCAATCCAAGCAATTTTATCAAGTGATGTGGCTGAAGAATTTGGGCCAACACTCAAAAAAGCAAATAATTTTCTAAAAGCATCACAGGTTATATAATTAATTATTCCTTATTTTATAGCAATAAATTAGGATAAAGTGTTACATCTGAAAAAATAATAATTTTATTTTGAATTATTATTATTATCAGGTGAGGGAGAATCCTAGTGGGGACTTCAAAAAAATGTATAGGCACATATCTAAAGGTGGTTGGCCATTTTCCATGCAAGATCATGGTTGGCAAGTCTCAGATTGCACTTCTGAAGGATTAAAGGTAATTCTTAATTTTCAGCTATTTAAAGTGTAGTTCATTTCGTATTACGATAAAAAAGATATTTAGTGATAATAATTTTTTTATTATTATAATAGTTAAGTCAATGTTATTGTATTTAGAATCGCTAAATTATTTAGCGATATTATATAAAATGTTAATTATAAATACCTGACAATAATATTATTGCAATTAGTTGTAATATAGCGACGACGATTATATTATTATCGATACATTTTTTATTTGTTATAATATATGATTTGGCCTAACCGTCAATAAAGTGGAACAAAAATCAAGGGATATTAGGGTTCAAATTCTTAGCAAATGGAAACATGTTAGTATTCCTTCCATTTCAATTCATGTATTGTAATTTTTCTTTCAATTGGTAACTAAAAAGAATGATATATTTAAATTTTTAAAATAATTTATTAACTTTCGACTTTTATTTTATTTTTCGTCTGTTTTATTGCTACATAAATATTATAAGACGTTGTGTGCAATTATTTTTTCAGTGTGCACTCTTATTTTCACAAATGCCTACACAACTTGTTGGGGAAAAATTCGATGCTGAGCGCTTATATGATGCAGTAAATGTTATTTTATCTCTCCAGGTAAAAACAAATTTTGATTTAGTGATATATTATGATCGATGATTAAATTGTTTTGAACATCTTAAGTTTAATTTGTAATTAAGAAACTATAATTTATATGATTTCTTGGTAATATATTTAGTTCATGATCAAATGATTTAATGCGCTACGTGTGAAATTAGGTCTTAGGCCTAACTCACACCCCAAAAGCTAGTTCAAAGTGAGGAGGATTGTCCAAGCCTTATAACGAGTCCACATATTTCATTAACCACCGATGTGAGACTTTTGTCATTCTTTAACACCCACCTCACGCCCAGTGCTTAACATCTGGTGCATGGGCAATTTTTGATTTAGGGGGTCCCAACATCGAGTGAGACGGGCCCTGCTCTGATACCATGTGAAATTAGGTCTTAGGCCTAACTCACACCCCAAAAGCTAGCTCAAAGGGACGAGGATTGTCCAAGCCTTATAACGAGTCCACCCATCTCATTAACCATCGATGTGGGACTTTTGTCATTCTTTAACACTACGTACTTTAATTAAAACCATTCTTGCTATTATTAATTGTAAATTTTAATAATGTAGAGCAAAAATGGGGGTTTTCCAGCTTGGGAGCCTCAACGTGCCTATCGTTGGTTGGAGGTAACATACTCAAAATCCTTTTTTAATTACTATCGTGTGTTAAACTATACGAATATCTTTGTATATAACTTAAATTCTGTTTGAATCCCAAACTCATATATATTTTTCTTATAGGTGTTAATTGTTTAGTTTTGTATGTTAAATTTATTTGATTAACTATTTAACCTTTTTTTTTTCCTTGTCAGAAATTTAATCCAACTGAATTTTTTGAGGATACCATAATTGAACGAGAGTAAGTACTCTATCCTACTTTTTTTCTTCTTCTAAAATTCTACATTTATTAGAAAATATTAAATATACCTTCAACAATATTTTAATTATAAGATTAGTATATGTTAATTAATGAATATATGAAGGTATGTGGAATGCACTTCATCATCAATCCAAGCTTTATCATTATTTAAAAAGTTGCACCCTGGACATAGAAGGAAGGAAATTGATGTTGCAATTACAAAAGGTTTGCAATACATTGAAAATACACAAAATCCTGATGGCTCTTGGTAAATATATATCCTTCGTCAAAAAAAATAATCATATTACTAGTGAATTTTTAGATATATTTAATGAAATTTCTGACTTCGCTGCTGCTCATATAGGACGGGTTGTTGGGGAATTTGTTATACATATGGAACATGGTTTGCTGTGGATGGATTAATAGCTAGTGGAAAAACCTATTCTACTAGTCATGCCCTTCAAAAAGCTTGTCAATTTTTGTTGTCAAAACAATTGTTAGATGGTGGATGGGGTGAGAGTTACCTTTCAAATTCAAACAAGGTAACAAATATAATTTATTATGTTTTTACTTCTATTTTTTAAAGTATAAGGTACAAACACTAGGGGAAAAAATTGTATTGATCATTTTTTTCTTTAATTTAAGAGTTGTTGATTAATTTGTTTGATTAAAAGGTTTATACAAACATTGAAGGGGATAAGTCAAATTTGGTGCAAACTTCATGGGCATTGTTAGCTCTCATTAACGCTGGACAGGTTTGTTGTTAAAAAATTATTATATCTTTATTTTCACTCACAATTTAACAAAATCATAATGGGATAATTATAGATTTGAACCATTCAACATATAATATATAAAGGATTAATTACGTAAATAGATTCCTTTTAAAAAATAATTATTTATTTTAAATATATAGTCTTTAATTATTACCATTTATAGCAACTTCTTTAATTTTTTCCTTTTTTCTGTCTCGTTCTTTCTTTCTTTCTCCGTCTCGCTTTTTCTTTCTTTCTCCTTTACTGTGTCCCGCTTTCTTTTTTTTCTTTCTTGTTTCTTTCTTTCTTTCGCCCTTTTTTTTTTTGCTCTTTCTCCCTCTCCTACTATTGCTTTCCCCCTTTTTTTTTTTTTGTAGAAAAGTCAATAATTCTAGATTGAATAAAACTTGTATCAATAGTTAATTAGACAAGTAATATAATTGTAACAAATGAAGAGGCATAGAAGTTGCAACATGAATTAAACTTTAATTAAAATGTATTACAAACATATTAAAGTTGAATTATTAGAAGAGAAGTAATATAATCGTAACAAATGAAGAGGCATAAGAAACTGCAAAATGAATTAAACTTGAATTAAAAATGTATTACAAAATATTAAAGTTGAATTATTAGAAGAGAATTAAATATGAATGCAGAATATAGAAAACAAAAGAGCATTCTTTGATCTGCATGTAAACTGAATAAAACTTGTATCAATAATAAATTAAACAAGTAACCGATCGTAACAAATCAATTGATTAATCGCAAAGTGAATTAAAAAAAAGTGTATAACACAATTATTAAAGTTGAGGTAGAAGAGAGAATTAAACATGAATAAAAAAATGTAATGAATAAAATATTAGACAGTGATTTATAGAGTGAATTAAACTTATATTTATAATGAATCAAACAAGTATCCAAAAGGAACAAATAAATGAATAAAAAACTGCAAAATGAATTAAATTTGTATTAAAATGGTATTAAATTTGAATAAGAATTGAATTAGAATGAATGGAAAACGTAACTATGACTGACTAGACAATGATTTGTAGAGTGAATTAAACTTGTATCAATAATGAATTAAACAAGAATCCAATAATAACAAATAAATCAAAAGGCTGTAAAATGAATTAAATTTGCATTAAAATTGTATTACGCAATATTTAAAGTTGAATTAGAAAAGAGAATTAAGAATGAATGGAAATCGTAACTAACGAAAGATATGACAATGATCAATAAATTGATAAGTTATATCAATAATGGATTAAACAAGTATCCAATAGTAACAAATCAACAAAAAACCTCAATGAATTAAATTTGCATTAAAATTGTATTATCTAATTCAACTTTAATACAGTTGCAAGACCATTTTAATGTTATATTTAAATCATTTTAATCTTATATTTCTCCTAAAATCAATTTTAAACTTAACCAAACCCTCTTTAAATTGAGATATAAACTCCAAACGACATTTTCAATCATTTTTTAGGAACTACCTATTCAAACTTATCACAAAGCTTAATAATGACCATCAATGGTGAACTCTTACTTCTGTAATTTTAAAGATTTGAAATTTCTGCTTAAAATGTAATTTTATACAAATTTGCAGTCTTTTTATTCCCCTTTTCATCTTGTTTTTGAATAAAAATAGTGACATGGAAAAAACTGATTTGAGGAATATAATTATATAGATAAAAAGTAAAAAAAAAAAAAAGAAGAATAAAAAAAAAGAGGAGAAAGATAAATAACACCAGTGAAAGAAACAAAAAATTAAAAGAGTAAAAAAAGAAGAAGAAAGGGCGAAGAAGCAACAGAGTAAAAAGAAAGAAAGAAAGAGTCAAAGAAGTAGAAGAATAGGAAAAAGGCTTGAGAAAGAGGCGAAAACCGTACAATTTTCTTAATTCCAAAAAAATATTATATTTAGTTAGAAAAATCATGTTGAAATAAATGGTAAATATTTTTATAATACAGCATATTTATGTGACAAACACATTGATAGTGTATATATGTTGTATATAATAAGGCCTTATTGATAAACTAGTTGACCAAAAGATCAACAAGAATTGTGGTAGAATGATAAAGTACTTATTCATCCTTAACTAGAGGTCTCGAATTCAAGTTCCCCTTGGGTACAAAGTTTCCTTTATTATGGAGCGTTTTACCCCCTAAATGTGGGACTTTCCGGCGTGAATCCAGATTTAATTGACCAATGATCGACAAGAATTATGGTGGAGTGAATGAGTACTCATTCATCCTCAACTAGAGTCTCGGGTCCAAGTCCCCCTGAGTACTGAGTTGCCTTTATTAAGGAACATTTTACCCTCTCAATGTGGGACTTTCCGACGTGAATCCAAATTTAGTGAGGCTCTAACGTGGACACCGGACACTGGATGAAAAAAATTTAGTTAACTAAAGAATATAATATATCGTTTCAACGATCCTAACTCTCTCTTTGTTTTTTTGTTTTTTTTTCTGTTGTTGTTCGTTAGGGAGAAATTGATCCATCACCAATACTTTGTGGAATAAGATTGTTAATAAATTCACAAATGGAAGATGGTGACTTTCCACAACAGGTAACAATTAGTTGCCTTAAATATGATAATTTTAACACTTTATGATATTTATTTTGTTATAATTGTTGTGCAGGGAGTGACAGGGGCATTCATGAAGAATTGCACCTTAAACTATGCATCATACAGAAATATATTCCCAATATGGGCTCTTGCACAATATCACAAACGTCTTCTCAATAAACTCAACTAGAAAATTTTTGTTTTACTAATTCAATATGTATAATAAATAAATGTACTTCTATATTTTCTTTTCTGTATTTTCATCTTTGCTAAAAAGAGGTGGATCACAAAATATACATGCTCTTTTTTCATCTTTTTTTTTTACTTGCCTCCTTTTGGCAATTGGTTTTAGCTTTGACATCGTGGAAGCTATATGAAGTATTACATTTTTTATGCTTAAAAGCTAAAATATCAACTTTATGTTGATAAATTAGTAACAATGTATGTATCAATGAACTAACTACACATTTAAATAATCATAGAGTTGAATAATACCAACATTATTTGGCCATGAAGAAATTTCACTTTTTTCCACTGAAAAGAAAAGGCACGAGTAATTCTCCAATTTTGAAGACAATATATCTTCAATCAAAATCAAAAACCTTACTTGGGGAACCATTTGCAGAAAGATACATCCAACCATTAAGTATTAACTATTTGGAAACTCAAGCCCGCAAAATTGTCAAGGTAGCAAATACACAACATTTCAAATGAATTTTACGACTTGACTCGCAGTAGTCTCTAGACCAATTCCAGGTCCAATAGACGCAAGCATTACGATTTTTCGACCAACACAGCAGCGTGCCAGAAATCAGGTGGATAAGTTCCTCATACAGCCAGTACAGAGTGTATTCTTTACCTAGAATTTGAAGTTCCAGAAAATCTTTGAGAAGCTATCGTTTTTTTTTCTTCCAAGGAAAGAGTTGACAAAAGGAACTTCAGAAGCAGAAGATATCTATGCTACAGACATGGTCATTATCTGACGAGCAAGACCAGGATCTTGTTGCAAGAGCTCCCTAAGGTTATTCTCCACCTCCGCCATGTGCTTTTCCAAATACTCTTTAGAAGTCTGTTCAACAAGCAATTTCTATTAACATCCCTTGACTGGTGTATCCGGTTAATGTTCCCACTTCCCACACAATCAGCAAATGGAAAACTATAATAAATAGCAGTATTTACTAGAACAAAAATGGATAGATGTCAAAAAATAGAGAGCTATTTAACCTATAAGTTAAAAGAACAGAAATATGGAGACCAACATTTAGTACGAAGGAAATTGTTCTCCATGAAAAAACCCTTAGTGTGAGAAATATTCCGAACCACTGATAGATATTATAGGTTCCTTATAAGACTAACATGGACTTACTTTTGTTGTTTTTGAATTGTAAATTATGGCTATCAGCACAGCCTCTGTGCTGCGGATCTATGATACTATTACTGGTTTCAATAAAAGATGCAAGAATATTATTTTAATGTTTTTCAGTAGCTAGGGTTGATGACAGTCTAATGTTGATTGAGGTAAATGACAAAATGAAGATTAAGATACTTGTAAAGAAAAATTACTATGGTCCATGAATGATGATTGTCATTTTATCCATTTTGGTAGCAAA
This sequence comes from Solanum corneliomulleri, assembly GCA_027704805.1. Lineage (NCBI taxonomy): Eukaryota > Viridiplantae > Streptophyta > Magnoliopsida > Solanales > Solanaceae > Solanum > Solanum corneliomulleri. Next base: position 56,496,154 of record JAKWIY010003058.1, read on the forward strand.
CATTTTCTTTGAAGAAAATATTGTTCATAATTCAAAGTAATCGAACACTTCAAAATATTCACTAGTTATTTTAAGATATTTCCTACCAAAATGTCTAAAGTTGCACATGAGTTTACTTGCAGCACACCTCAGATCTGAATTCAGCCCCCTCCTAAACACAAATGTTTCCAAATGCCTAATTAGTTCTTTCAACATAATTACTATCCTTAAGACTGAGCAGCTTCCACAGTTGCACCTTGTTGCTCAATCAGCTAACAAAAAGCTCACGGTAGACCCAATATTGGCTACACATATGAGCAAAAGGTCCATGGTGAGCTCCACAAAGCATAGTTGGTTTCCTGGTAGTTGGTAAAAATATATGACAGTTCAGTGGGTTCACTGTTAGCATAGAATAAGGTAACCATAATCATTCCTCTAAATACACTGGATTGACTACGGGGCATTCATATAGCTAAACGCCTCAACTGACTTAGATTTGAGGCATAATTATCAATAGGTAGAGAGATCCCTAACTTCTTTTCAAAAAGAACTACAGAGATTCATAGAAGACTAGAAATGGGATGACTTTCTTGTATTTAATATTTAGGATTATGCACTCTTAGTAACACAAACTATTGAAAGTCGTATAGGCCCTAAAGCTTTGGTTCGAAGAGAAAAGTAGTGTAGCACGGGATGTGTTGAGACTTGTAGGTGCAGCTCACAAATTTGAAACCTAGTTGTTGAATCAAGTCTGGTATATAAGTGGATAAAAGCGTAAGGTGAGCTCATCATTCTCGAGTTTAAAGCTGAAACAACAAATTCCCCAGTCATAAAAGAGCTGTTGAAAGTGGTACAGGAAATCCTGAAAACTGCAACCTTCCAGATTTCAAGTATTAACAGTATTTCATATAATTCCAGTCAAACAAATGAAAGATTAAATTTAATGTGATTTACCTGTTAGAATGCAATAGAGCCTCAGACAGTGGTCAGGTCTATTGCTAGAATCTCTTCTTTTTGTTTTTTGTTTGGATAAGTAAAAGTAGATATCCTACAAGAATCTAAGCATACCACCAACAAATACATGGTCTACCAAAGAGGCAGATCTAGGATTTGAAGTTTATGGGTTCTCAAAAATCTCAAGTAAAAAAGGGAACTTCTTTTATGTGCCAAAGGGGGATCACACCCAATATAAAAGGCCAACTAAGCCTTCTCAAAAAAAAAAAAAAGGGCCAACTAAGCTTAAGGGGGTTCCTTCACTACAGCTGAACCAAGTGACTACTTTATATATTTAATAGATTTCTCTATATAAATACAGGTCTGCATAAAAGTTGTGGGTTACCGGGAACCCGCACCCAGTACATCTGCCCCTGGTCTACCGTCAAGTCAAAACATACTCCTCCCTAGGTCTATTTGATTCTCAGTAAGTTATTAGATCTCCAAGTCGGATGATGCAATATAAATTCATGAGTTTGAACTGATCAATGTAATGAGTTTCTAACCCTTTCAAATCTAGTTCACAATCCCTTCTCCTCTTTTCTCTCCTTTGATATCATATTGTCTACTACAATGTATATGATTCACTTTTTCATTGAATCATCCCAAAAGCCCCTCAAATAACCTACCCAATAGCATAGAGTTGTTTAATCACATCATAAGGAAGGCAATTACTCCTTATCTTCTTTATAAAAGGATCTCAACAGCTTTTTTTTGGTAAGGTAAAGGTTTATTGACCTAGTATCAAGAAGGTACCAAAACCAAAAGTTACAAAAGACTGCAGGGAATATCCATACACAGTCAGTTACAACATTTCCCTAGCAACTCCCAAAACTCCATATATTGATCTATATTATCAATGGAACTACTTTTACACCAACAAAAAAAATTATGTAAACACTAGTTTTAAACTCTAAATATGGTCTTTTTGCCCATCAAAACAAGTGTTATTTCTTTCTAGCCAAATAGTCCACAATATGCACAAAGGCATAGTTCTCCATAATTGCTTCAAAGCTTTATGCATTCCTTGGTACTGCCAACTCTCCAATAATTCCTTCACAATCTGAGGCATGATCCAAGAGATCCTACAAATACTGAAGAAAAATTCCCAACATTGTCTAGCTATTCTGCAATGCATAAGTGTACACAGTCTCCAACTCTTCTTCACATAAGTAACATCTATTACTTAGTGCAAAACCCTTTTTGTGAAGATTATCCTGAGTAAGGGCCAGGCAAGCTCCTCATGCTGCAATCCAACCAAAGCAAGCTACCTTTATAGGAGCTTTAGTTCTCCAAATCCCTTTCCATGGCCAACTAGTATCCCAGTATCCTGTTTGCTTCATCAGAATACCTAACACTTTTTACTGAAAAGATCTTTACCAGTGTTGTGAAAAGCGCAGAAAAGCGCGCTTAAAGCGCGCTTCAAAGCGAGGCGACCCTTGTGCACTTTTTTATCTTGAGGCGAGGCGATACGAAAAAATCTCTCGCTTCAGATGAAGAAGCGAGAAGCGACCCTAAGGCAAAAGCGCAATAAAGCGCGCTTTTTATAAAAAAAAGCGACAATTAGGGTTTTTTTTTAAAAAAATAGGTTTTTTTTTAAAAAAATAATCTGAAATATCACCTTCTCTCTACTCACGACTCTTCTTTCACGACTCTTTCCCTTCTTTCTCTCCTCGCGACTCTTCTTTCACAATACTTCTTTTCCTTCTTTCTCTCCTGACGATCTCGACTGAGGCTGCCTCTCTCTTCAACCTCGGCCGCGACTGCAGGTAACTTTTTGTTCATCTCCATTTAGTAAATGTTTATTAGTTCATCTCTATGAGTTTCTTTTCTCCTGAAATATACAATCTTCACCTGTGCTTCATCTCTTCATCTCTCTAAGTTTTGACTACTCAGATTTTTTCTTCTTCTTCTCTTCTTTCTTCATCTCTGCTGCCTGCTCTATTTCTAATTACTGACTGCTGCCTCCTCTGTTTTTTTTTCAATTCTTTTGCTTTTACTTTTTTTTTAATTTTGTGATCAGTCTAGCAGCCTTGTTGAAGAATAGGAGTTTGAATCTTTGTGATTTAATTATGTTTTTGATTTTTTGCTTTATATGTTATGACTTATGAGTATTTTTGCCTATGTAATTTCTTTCAATCTAAGACTATATTACATCTATTTAGTTATTTAATATTTTTTTATTTTTATACTAAATGTCGCTTTTAAAAAAAAAAAAAAAAAAAGCGCTTCGCTTCACGCTTCTCGCTTCTGTGAAGCAAGCCCTTGTCGCTTTTTTCCGCTTCTCGCTTCCCAAAACACTGATCTTTACTAGCTATCCATACTAGTGAATCTCCCTTACTTTGATAAATGTAGGTATAATCCTGTTGAAGGAGTAATTGACAAAAGTCCCCAATTTCACTATCATTCAGATTCCTTCTAAAGTTGCCATCTAGTGTTTGAATATAAATCAGCATAACTCCATCTTTGTTATTGCAACAACTGAAAAGAGAGGAAATATGTGTTTCAAGCACTCATCACCAGTCCATAAGTCAGTCCAAACTCCAAAATCTATTTTTTGCTCCATTTCCCACCTTCAATATGGTCAATTGTTTAAAATCGGCCCGTAATATACAAATCCCTTTCCATACTCCCCATCTAGTGTATAAAATATTTGAAGGGGGATTCCAGCCTTGTCTGGTACCATAGATTTCAACTATTTTAATCCAAACTACTACTTCATTCCTGCTAAATCTTCAAAGCCACTCAACAGTTGTTAGGAAATAAGGGTCTCAAAAAATTTAATTTTTTTTTTTTGGGAGGGGGGGACTTTTTCCAACGGATAATAAAATTATGTGGGAAAGGTTTTACTGAGACCAGTGTGACCTGCACATATTTTTGTGTAAAATCCATTAATTATTTTAACAAAAGGATAAAAGTGGTTACGTTTTAAATACTTGGGGATGTTTTCTGTTAAGAAGGATAATTTAAGGATGTAGTTTAAGTTGAGGATATAGTTTAGGGATGCTTTTGGCCAAAAACTATATGGTGTTCCAACGAATACCCAAGAAAATGCTGTTAAAATAAGTTTCAGCAACCAGGGTTGGGGGTTTAAGATCCTTTAATTTCTTCGTCTTTTTCTTCTATACATTAAATAGAGTAAATGAATGTTGAGGTTCATATAGCAAAGTCAAACCTTTAGAATTTCCGTATTTGTTGTTGTGGTGTTGATGTACCACGTTACCAATTGTAGTTAGGTAAAGGTGGCAACTACAGTTCGTTCAACAGCATAAAGCATTTAGTTTCTCCCAAGGGACCATATGCTAAGCATGGAGACTAGAAATGTGTGAAAAGTAGGTAAATGAAAAGTGAGGAAGAGGCAAGCTACAGACAAAGCAGGAAGTTCCTATCTGCAGAACTAAAGGAAGGAAGTTGATGTCCAGTAATGAGGTTTAAGATATACATAAAATAGAGTAGAATGAATGTACCACGTTACCAATTGTAGTTAGGTAAAGGTGGCAACTACAGTTCATTTAACAGCATAAAGCATTTAGTCTTTCTCCCAAGGGACCATATGCTAAACATAGAGACTAGAAATGTGTGAAAAGTAGGCAAATGAAAAGTGAGAAAGAGGCAAGCTGCAGAAGAAGCAGGAAGTTCCTATCTGCAGAACTGAAGGAAGGAAGTTAATGTCTAGTAATGAGGTTTGAGATATAGAATGGACCTTTCTGTTCCAATAATGTTCTTTGACCATAGGAACACATTTTTATGATCATGGTGTCTGGGCATGTTTTCACGCACCTTGACTAATTCCACAGAATACCTATCACCTCCTACTAGCAATAGTACCAGGTAACTCTGTCCACCAAGGCTAAGGCAAATGGAAAGAATCTGTTTTTGTATACGCTTGGAATTGAACCTGAAACTTCATGGGTCTCAAACACTTCCTTGACAACTAGGCAACACCCTTGGGTGCACCATAGGAACACTTTTTGATATGATGTGTAAAAAGCAAAACGTCAAGATTCGTTTGTAAGAAGAAAACAATAATCTAAGCCTAAGACCAAAAATTGAGACTTGAAAACTTTATAAACTTGAGACATCTCTATTTAATTACTATTGCTTTTGTCATTCAGAAGTAACTTTTATAACTATGAAGAAGAAGAAAGGATTGGTATGAAAGTGAGTAGCAAAATGCTGAACGAAAAAAGAAATTTGAGAACACCTGCAAAGAGGCAATTGCAGTTTCACCATCCTTGAGTTTTTGCTCTTGCTCGTTCATTAACACAGCCTTTGGCTCTAAGACAAATCTGAACATAAAAGATTGTTCTGAGTGAGATAAGTACAAAAGTAGAAAAATTTGAAAATTCCAGATCAATAATGTATATGATCCACATATTCTTTTCCTTTTTTCAGATAACAGCAACACGATAGACTTCAGTTCAAAACTTACGTTCTTCCTGCAACAAAAGATAGAAAACAATGGAACACAACATTATTAGAACTCTGTTCAAATTTAATTTAAGAAGTGATATTTCAAGATTAACAAATCACACAATTAAATAACTCTCACTCCCAAACTGGTTGGATTGACTATAAGAGATCTTCTATAATTACTCCACTGTCTTCAGGGCTAAATGAGTTCAACATCAAATATTATTCTTTTCGAGGTATCATTTAAAAAAATTCTTCAGGCAAATATGAATTCTTTAAAATTAGAGGTTTTATTCTTTATCCTTTTAACCACAGAGGTTTCTGAATGTCACTACTTTTCCTTTACTTATAGAAGATATAACCCGACCAAAAAGTCTCATGCCAAATACTGAACCTAACATAATTTAACAAAATTAAAACAATAAAGTTGTAATCCCAGCTTATTGGTAGCATATTTATGGATCTTTTAATTCCATTGTGGTTAGTTCATAACTAAATCCTCATTGATTTCAAGAAATTGTACGTATTTTGGAATAACTTCCCTCTATTTGATTTGTATGTCACGTTTCTTTTAAGAACCTTCAATTATCATAGTTTCACATCTATGGACCAATGCATTTAGAGTTTTATATAGAGGCCAAACCAACCTCTAATCATAACTACGCTCATGCTTGGATGTGATAATTTTCTAAGCCTGTTCAATATTATATGACAATGGATGCATCTTCATAGAAGAATCTCTACCACACTCATGCAGATATATTGGTTTTTGGAGGACCTATATCCACTTTAATGTAACATTGTTGGTTTCGCAATTGTTCATTAGAACTACCTTTCCAATTTGTTAGGTATTTATCATATCGCCATTTACGACATTTGGGTTCTTTCATAGCATTTGAGTATGACTTTCCAATATATCTACACAACACTCATTGTGCATATTTATTGAGTTTTTGAGGACCCATATCTACTTTAATGTAAAGTTGTTTGTGTTTTTGGTGAAGGATGAAAATGAAGAATGTTGGAGCTAAAACAAGTGATTTGGAGCTTTGAAGTCCAAGGATGGAATACACGCGGAAAACAGAAGAAAAACGACATCGGCACATTTTGTCCATGTGCAGATGTGCTTGTTGTCGCTTGCCGAGCATTCAAGTTCTTGTAACAAAGGAACTGCAAAATGCACCAAGGTGGTGCTGAGTTCTATAATTCATTCATCTAAGGGTATTTTCTCTCGGGCTAATAGATACACTATATATGCTTCTTAAACATGATTTTAAGGGGAATCAACATTGTTTAGAAGCAGAGCAAGGGCTAAGAGTATTATTTGTTGGGCGCTTATCTTTCTTCGTCTTATTTTTTCATCACGGCCACATGCTATTCATCAATTCTTGTCATTGTATTGGAATCATGAGTAGAAAAACTCCATAGTCCTAGCTCCTAGGGTTTTGTCACTGATATGAAAGCTGATGTTTGAAGATCATTCATAATTATTGGGTTTTTTGTTATTGAATTATTTATTCATTCTTGGCCTTAATTATTTGATTGTCTGGCCATTATCGAATACTATTTGTTGTGGCTCACTAATTGAACACAAGAGAGGGGATGGCAAAGCGTAATAAGAATAAATAGAGCATGTTCATGAACCTATAGACAGGGGATTGTTTCACTAGAGTGGATAGAGTTACACCCTTTGGCCTTAAGCCTCACTTAGTTGATACAAAGATTTAAATACATTCGGCTACGTAGAGATGTAGGCGTTGGAGTAGCTTGAATAGGAATGTGAGCAATTCGAGACTCATAAGATAATATTAACCTGCAACTAGTAACTCAGGAAAATCAGTAGGTATGACGATCAAAAGACTCAACTGGACTGTTAGATGTCATAGCCCTAGATTTCTCTCTAATCTGATAAAACAAAATTGTCTTAGCATTGCATCATTTTTACTGTTTTGTCTTAGTTAAATCATTAGCATGATAAACTCCAAAATTGTTAATTTCTCGGATAGTTGTTGTTGGAATTCAAATTAGACAGTCAATTCTAAGTATTTGTGGGAACGAATGATATCTGGACTCAAATTCTATATTACTTGTACGAACACCTATACTTACGTGTGTATCAGACAAAAAAATATACAATGTGATACCTAAGAGAACCAGTTCTCCTAAGAACTAGTGTACCTTTGATTCTTCTGTTAAAATAGAAACTAATAGTTTGCTACTGAATCAATTAATGTACTTGACCTGCCACACAGTGAGAGGCTACAAAATGAAAAAAAAAAATACACCAACCACTGAGACCTCTTCATATATTTGTGAGTAAAAAGAAAGAACAAATTTTTCAGACTATCAGATCAAAACTAGCTTATGACTAGAACACCAATATAAACTAACTTATATTTTCTTTTTGCAGAAGCTAACCTATGGCTTTGTATGTATTAGTGTCATCAGACAGCTGTTTCAGTTCCTCCAATGTCAAATAAGCACGCTTCTTCTCGGTTTCTTTGTTTCGAATCTGGGTTTGAACCTACAAACCAAAATAACTCTTCACCTTAAGTCAACAACATATTAATATCTCAATCAATCAATTTAATGATGCCCAATTTCAGTTCCTTTCAGATTTCATTCAACTCTTAAGCATATCTTTTCCCATTTCATTTTCTTCAGGATACAAATCCGAAGAAGCAAATAATCAGTAAATTAATCCATTTCTCGCTTAAGAGGAAAAAAAACGTTTATTTTTAAATTTCAAATCGATCTCACAGACAAAAGTTGATATTTTCCATAGTTCTACGAACATGAAACTGAGTAAAAGACACATGTAAATGAAAATAAGAACTAACCTGCTTCAATTTACCGGTAGTCTCTATCATTCGACCCTGAATTTCAATAAAAGCCTGTTGAAGGAAATAAAAAAAAAACAAATAATCAGGAGTAAAAATTCGAGGGGAAAAAAAACAGAAATTGTGAAATGAAAAACGAAATTTACAGTTCGATTTGCTTCGTCCGCCATTTTTCAACTGCAATTCCAAGTGCAGATACAAAAACTGAAGCCCTAGAATATAATTTTACTTTCTGAAAACAGCCGAGTGAGATTGATAGAGCAAGAGACGAACAGTAAAAGGTATGTCTCTGCCTATAATCTGGGTTGATAACTTCCGGCCCAATGCCTATTCTGGCCCATAATTCGTAGAAACTAAGGGTGTGTTTGGTACGAAGGAAAATGTTTCCATGGAAAATGTTTTCCTGGAAAACAAGTAGATTTTGGACTTGTTTTCTAATGTTTGGTTGGTGAGTAGAAAATATTTTTCGGAAATAATTTTTAGTGTTTGATTTATGAATGAAATATTTTTGAGGAATATTTTTTGTTTTTACTAGGATACAAATAATTTATGAAATTGATTTTTTAAAAATAATTTTTTTTTGGGTGGTGGTGATAAGGGGTGGAGAGTGGTGGTGGGGGGGGGGGGGGGCAGAGGGAGGAGGTAGGAATGAAAAAATAAAAATTTGAAGTTGATAGTATAATTTATTTTTTGGGGTTGGTAGGGGTGGGTAGGGGGCTGGCCGGGGGGGGGAGAGGTAGGAGCTTAGAAATAAAAATTTGGAATTGAAAATATTTTTAAAAAGTAAAATTAATTTTTGGTGAGGGGTGGTGTTAGGGGCGGGGGGAGGGGGGGTAGAGGGGGAGGGTGGTCAGAGATCGGTGAAAAAATAAAATTTTGAAATTGAAAATATTTTTTTAAAAATTTATGTTTTTCCAAAAAAAAATGTAATTTAAAATTGGAGGAGAGTTTTGGAAAATGTTTTCCTTAATTTTTGAAGGGAAGTCATTTTCCTTAATTTTGAGGAAAATGAGTTGATTTGGAAAACATTTTCCAAAACTTTTGCCCCAACCAAACATGAGAAAATTGGAAAACTTCATACCAAACACACTCTAAGTATATGACAAAATTATGCGGCTAAACAAAAAATTTATATTATAAATACAGTGAAATAGTGTACAATATATTCAAAAATGAGAAATACTTTTTTTACCCTGCTTAGAAAAAAAAGAAATGTTACTATAATTTTTGGTATTTTGAACTTAACAGAAGGCTTCGAAAAAGCTACTATATTCCTGTCTAAGAGGAAAAAACTTGTTATAGTAGATGCATTGTTCTCTTCTAAATCCCCAAGAAACTTGTTAAATTTTAAAGATATTCGCCGAAATGTATATCGTATTGAGACAATAAATTAAATGAATATTGAATATTTTGACATTACTAATATTATCTCAAATCAGAAATATGTGTTGAAGAAATTATCAACTTTATCTTCTGGCTTATATTATGCAAAATAAAGTACAGTTGAAGCACATTCTATAGTAAATCAGAGTTTACTGACTTAAAAAATTCTATGTTTTGGCATGACCTAATAAGTCATCCTGGATCAATAATGATGAGATGATGAGACGAATCATTGAAAACTCAAATGGACATTCATTAAAGAACATGAAGATTCTTACATATGATGAATTTTCATGTGCTGCTTGTCATCGAGGCAAATAATTACTAGGTCATCACCAATGAAGGTTAACATTAAATCCCCTTAATTTTTAAAACGTAGACATGGGGATATATGTGGACTTATTCCACATCTAGTAGGTTGTTTAAATATTTTATGCTCCTAATAGATGTATTTTCAAGAAGGTCTCATGTGTGCCTCTTATCATCTCACAATCTGGCATTTGCAAAATTATTGGCACAACTAATACGATTAAGAGCCCAATTTTCAGATTGTCCCATTAAGGTAATTCGTCTTAATAATGCTGGAGAATTCACATCCCAATATTTTAATGATTATTGCTTATCAATATGGATAAAAGTTAACATCCTGTAACTCATATTCATACTCAAAATGGCCTTGCTGAGTCATTTATTAAGCGTTTACAATTGATAGCAAGACCGTATTTAAAAAAATAAGTTATCCACTAATGTTTGGAGTCATGCTATCTTACATGCAACATTACTTGTTCGATCCATACCACCAACTCATTATAATAAATACTCTCCGCCATAATTAGCATTGTCATGAATCAAATATTGCTCATTACAAATTTTTGAATGTCTTGTATATGTGCAGTAGCACCACCGCAGCGCACTAAGATGGGCCACCAAAGAAGGTTAGGCATATATGTTGGGTTTGATTCACCCTCCATAATTCTCTACTTTGAGTTGTTGATGGAAGATTTATTTACTGCAAGATTTGCAGATTATATATTTTGATGAAACAAATTTTTTGCAATTAAAGAGAGAGAAAAAAGAACTTAAAAGTGAAATTTTCATGGAAAGTTTCATCGTTATCTTATTTTGATCCACGTTCCCGCATGTATGAACAGGAGGTCTAGAAGATCATCCATTTGCAAAACATAGCAAATTAAATGCAGATGCATTTACTGATTTGAAAAGGATTAATAACAGATAGTATTAAATAAATAGTATAAAATAATATTAGTATTTACTGTGTACTAATCCTAGTCCTATTAGGATTAGTACTCCTTAATCCTAGTCCTATTAGGATTAGTACTCCTTCCTATATCTCCTATATATATCTCTCATGTATTCCCTTATTAGGTTAACACTCCAATACAATCAATATTCCTTCATGGTATCAAGAGCCAGAAAACCTAGATCTTCTTTTCTCTAGTTTTTTTTTTCTCTCTCTTTAGGGCACCGATCGTTCCCTCTCTTCTCTTGGGCGACGACAGCCATGACAACCGAGGTGGATCCTCTCGATTCACTTCCTTCTGGCGTTAAACTCCTTCTCAGGCATCTTTATGCCCTGATTCTCGAAAAATTATCAGACATAAATTACCCTACATGGAAAATCACCGTTCTTACAGCCCTTGAGGTCAATTACCTTCTCAAATACGTCGATGGAAGCACAGAACCGCCGCCGGCAGTCATCACCGTCACGGACAAATCAGAAAAAACCAATCCGGCCCATGTCGCCTAGAAAGCCGTGGATGGCCAGATCCGATCATGTTTGATTGCGGTCATCTCTCCCACGGTTCAGAAACACGTCCGATCCTACACAACTGCTTCAGCCCTGTGGACGGCCCTCGCAACACGCTATGCATCAATTTCCCACTCTCATATTTTTCAATTGCGTGATCGTCTCCACACAATTACCAAAGGCACGAAAACTATGGCGGAGTATTTAGACGAGGTCTCCACTATCATCACAGCCCTCGACACCGTGAACGAAATCATTCCCGAAAAAGATCTCGTCATGTGCGTCGTTCGGGGGCTCCCATCAGCTTACTCCTCCATTAAACAGGCGGTTTGCATCAGTCCAACGCCCGTTGACCTGGCTACTCTCTCCTCGTGGATAAAAAGTGAAGAAATCAACGTGGATCTGGAGAGCAAACTTCTTCTCCGAGAAGCCGCTGTTATGGAGCCGGCCACCGCCCTCACCGCAAGCCAGAACTATCGCGGGGGCGCGTGGTGGTGGCGGCCAGAGGGAGCCGGCGGCTACGGCAGAAACTGCGGAGGCCGCGGGCGCGGCGGTCGGCAGGGCAGTCGTCCGCCGTACGACGGTCAGCAGCACGACAGCAATAACAGCTGCACTCCTTCGGCAGCGGCGGGCAGTCATCTTCCAGCGGCGGGCAGGGCACTTACGAGCGGGATCGTCCAACTTGTTAAATCTGTCAGAAAACAGGACACACCGCTGTTCCTTGCTGGTTTCGGTATGAGGAGAGCCGAAATAGTGATAACCGTGCCAATTATGCATCTCAAGACGACCCTTCCTCTGAATGGCTGTTGGATACTGGGGCCAACATGCACGTTACTTCTGATCTATCCAAGCTTAACGCTCCAAATCCATATCATGGCTCCAATGGTATTACTGTTGACAACGGTGAGTCCCTTAATATTTCTCACACTGGCACGGGTACCATTAAAACCCCACTGCTATCTTTCACCTAGGTAACCTTACCCACGTCTCTTCTATAAAACCAATCTCCTTTCAGTTCACCAATTCACAAAAGACAATAATTGCTCACTCTTGTTCACCTCTAATGATTTTCAGATCCTAGACAATACTACAAGAGGGTGATTTTTCAGGGCCCCTGTGAGCATGGTCTGTACGTTCTTCCTGGCACAAGTTCGTCTGCCCACCAGTTTCAGAAAGCGTTCCTGTGGCTCCGGTGACTCTTTCAGCTGATGGCCACAGTCTGTTGTGGCACAGTCGTCTGGGTCACACCCGTCTACTCAAATAATAAATTCTTTAATTTCTCAATTAGGTTTTTTCTTCCATTCATGTAAACAATTGTGATTCCTGTTCAATTGCTAAATCTCATAAATTACATTTTACTTTATCTGAGAAGCGTACAACTGCACCTTTTCA
>JAKWIY010003058.1:56509021-56615498 GCA_027704805.1 Solanum corneliomulleri
GAACCTATAATAAATTCTATAATTAAAAGTCTTTTTCTTGTAAAACCTTTATCCTATAAATTGAGTTTCTTTTGGTTGAAAAACATAAGTCTTCAAACAAAAGTACTCTCCCTTGAAAATACTTGTGAGACATTAATCAAAAGGTGAAATCACCAATTCAAGAATAGAAGAGCAACATTATTGAATGCTACTTGTTTTGTGGCTTAGTTGAATCCCGAAGATAAGGTTGTTATTTATTCTTCCGATTGCTTGTGGGATAGACTCCAACTATCTTCGAGAAACGTATTAACGTGCCTCCAAGCCAACCAAGTTTTATTTTGTATTCCTTGTAATATTTATCATTCTTGTTCATTTGTTCTAACAATTTTAAGATAATTGTCTCTATAGCATCCACATCAATAACGAAATGTGTTCCATCTTTGCCTAATCCTGATTTTTAAATATTTGATGGCAAAGACTTTCCTAGATGGCGTGGAAAGATGAAATTCTATTTAAAATGATTAAAGTTTGCATATGTTCTTGAGAAACCTTGTCTTGAGGCTCCTAGTTCTGAGGTAGCAACGGACGAGGCTACTTTAATTAAAGAACAAGTTGTCAAATGGCAAGATGATAATTACTTATGCAAGAATTATATTCTTGGAGGAACGTCCAACAAATATTATGATTGATATTATATTAAATGCAAATTTTCCAAGGAGATTTGGGATACTCTTAAAGCTATCCATTTAGCAAAAGAGGCGAGTTCAAAGAAATTTCTTGTTTCAAATTATATGGAGTTCAAAATGGTTGATGACAAGTCAATCACTGAACAAGTACAAGAATTTCAACTTATATCTAATAAAATTGCTATATCTAGGATTTCTCTACATGAAAACTTTCATGTTGGTGCTATTGTCTCAAAACTTCTTCCATCTTGGAAAGTAATAACAGATAGTATTAAATAAATAGTATTAAATAATATTAGTATTTACTGTGTACTAATCCTAGTCCTATTAGGATTAGTACTCCTTCTTATATCTCCTATATATATCTCCCATGTATTCCCTATTAGGTTAAACACTTCAATACAATCAATATTCCTTCATGGTATCAAGAGCAGAAAACCTAGATCTTCTTTTCTCTAGGTTTTTTTTTGTCTCTTAGGGCACCGATCGTTCCCTCTCTTCTCTTGGGCGGCGGCAGCCATGACAACCGAGGTGGATCCTGTCGATTCACTTCTTTCTGGCGTTAAACTCTTCTCGGCATCTTCATGCCCTGATTCCCGAAAAATTATCAGACATAAATTACCCTACATGGAAATCACCGTTCTTACAATTACAGCCCTTGAGGCCATTACCTTCTCAAATACGTCGATGGAAGCATAGAACCGCCGCCGGCAGTCATCACCACCCACGGACAAATCAGAAAAAACCAATCCGGCCCATGCCGCCTGGAAAGCCGTGGATGGCCAGATCCGATCATGTTGATTGCGGTCATCTCTCCATGGTTCAGAAACACGTCCGATCCACACAACTGCTTCAGCCCTGTGGACGGCCCTCGCAACACGCTATGCATCAATTTCCCACATTTTTTCAATTGCGTGATCGTCTCCACACAATTACCAAAGGCACGAAAACTATGGCGGATATTTAGACGAGGTCTCCACCATCATCACAGCCTCGACACCGTGAACGAAATCATTCCCGAAAAAGATCTCGTCATGTGCGTCGTTCGGGGCTCCCATCAGCTTACTCCTCCATTAACAGGCGGTTCGCATCAGTCCAACGCTCGTTGACCTGGATACTCTCTCCTCGTGGCTAAAAAGTGAAGAAATCAACGTGGATCTGGAGAGCAAACTTCTTCTCCGAGAAGCCGTTGTTATGGAGCCGACCATCGCCCTCACTGAAAGCCAGAACTATCGCGGAGGGCGTGGTGGCGGCCGGCACGGGAGCCGCGGCGGCTACGGCAGAAACAGGAAGGCCGCGGGCACGGCGGTCGACAGGGCAGTCGTCCACCGTACGACGGTCAGCAGAACGACAGCAACAACAGCCGGCACTCCTTCGACAGCGGCGGGCAGGGCACTTACGAGCGGGATCGTCCAACTTGTCAAATCTGTCAGAAAACAGGACACACCGCTGTTCGTTGCTGGTTTCGGTATGAGGAGAGCCGAAATAGTGATAACCGTGCCAATTATTTATCTCAAGCCGGCCCTTCCTCTGAATGGTTGTTGGATACTGGGGCCAACATGCACGTTACTTCTGATCTATCCAAGCTTAACGCTCCAATTCCATATCATGGCTCCAATGGTATTACTGTTGGCAACGGTGAGTCCCTTAATATTTCTCACACTGGCACGGGTACCATTAAAAACCCCCACCGCTATCTTTCACCTAGGTAACCTTACCCACGTCCCTTCTATTAAAACTAATCTCCTTTCAGTTCACCAATTCCACAAAAGACAATATTGCTCACTCTTGTTCACCTCTAATGATTTTCAGATCCTAGACAATACTACCAAGAGGGTGATTTTTCAGGGCCCCTATGAGCATGGTTTGTACGTCTTCCTAGCACAAGTTCGTCTGCCCACCCAGTTTCAAAAAGCGTTCCTGTGGCTCCGGTGGCTCTTTCAGCTGATGGCCACAGTTTGTTGTGGCACAGTCGTCTGGGTCACCCGTCTACTCAAATAATAAATCTTTTAGTGTCTCAATTAGGTTTTTCTTCCATTCATGTAAACAATTGTGACTCCTGTTCAATTACTAAATCTCATAAATTACCTTTTACTTTATCTGAGAAGCGTACAACTGCACCTTTTCAACTTATTCATTCTGACCTATGGGGTCCTACTGCTGTTCCTTCATTTGCTGGTTTTCACTATTATATTTGTTTTGTGGATGATTTTACAAAATACACTTGGTTGTACCCACTAAAACACAAATCACAGGCATACACCACCTTTGTCACTTTTGAAAAAATGGTCAAAACACAATTCAATTCTCATGTTAAACTTTTTCGAAGTGACAAAGGAAAGGAATATGTCAATAACATCTTTGGCCAGTTTCTGCAATCCCTGGGAATTATACATCAAACCTCCTGTCCATACACTCCCGAACAGAATGGGGTGGCTGAGCGTAAGCATCACCATCTCATTGAAATGGTGGTTACTCTTCTACATCAATCTCATCTCCCTGTCTCCTTTTGGGTAGAAGCTCTAGCCACCGCAAACTACCTCATTAACAGAATGCCCAGTCACACACTCTCCTCAACAAATCACCCTATCAACTCCTTTACCAAGAACTTCCCAATTATACCAACCTCCGCGTCTTTGGTGTCTTGCCTACCCTTGGCTACGCCCTCATATTACTCACAAATTACAACCCCAATCCCGTCCTTGTATTTTTTTGGGCTATCATCCTACCTCCAAGGGTTATCGCTGTCTTGTCCACAAACTCATAAAGTCTACATATCTCGTCATGTCAAATTTGTCGAAAATGAGTTTCCCTACGAGTCTATTTCCTCCTCCACAAATACATCATTCATTGGCGTCCTTCCCCTTTTCCAACATACTCACAGGTCCCTCACCACCTTCCCCACCCCTCCACCCACTACCCAACCCCCCTCATCACCCCTTCGACCGTCACCCCACAATACACCCGCAACCACCACCCACACTCACAACCAACCCGAACCACCCATACCCACAACATCTCCAGCCCGATCCGTTTTGGGTCCTTCCCGGCACCCCCGAATCACCACCACCGCCCGTGCCCCCCCCAATACTCATCCCATGTTAACCCGTGGCAAAGTCGGTATCTTAAACCCAAAACCTTTCAGGCTACCATACTACCAAATACACCCCTTCCCGATAGTGAACCAACAACCTACTCTGTTGCCTCAAAAATGCTTATTGGCGTCATGCTATGGATGACGAGTTTAAGGCTTTGACTGATCAGAAACTTGGGTTCTTATACCTAAGCCCCATGGGCGGCACCCAGTGGGCTGTAAATGGGTGTACAAAATTAAACACAATGCAGATGGCAGTATTTCCAGGTACAAGGCTCGTTTGGTTGCTAAAGGCTACAATCAGGAGTATGGGCTTGATTACTCCGAGACATTCAGTCCTGTTATTCGGCAGGAACCATTCGCCTGGTACTGTCACTCGCCGTGCGCAACATTTGGCTCATCAATCAGTTGGATGTTTCCATGCTTTTCTTCATGGCATTCTTGATGAAACTATCTACATGACGCAACCACCGGGCTATGTTGATCCCCGCTTCCCTCAACATGTTTGCAAACTCCAGAAGTCTCTGTATGGGATCAAGCAAGCCCCCCGTGCTTGGTACACACGTCTGAAAACGTTCCTCCAGGGACTCGGCTTCACGTGTTGCGTACACGACATGAGTCTGTTTACTCGACATTCAGCACACGGTACAGTCATTCTTCTAGTCTATATAGATGATATCATTATTACAGGCTCTACTGCAGCTCTCATTCAGGATGTCACTCGAGCTATGCATACTACCTTCAAAATGAAGGACCTTGGCCTATTACATTATTTTCTGGGAATGGAGGTTTCTCGGACAGGCAGCGGCTTGTTTCTTCATCAGTCAAAATATGCTCGAGATCTGTTGCAGAAAGCTGGACTGGAAAAATGCACCAGTCAACCAACACCGATGGCAGTCTCTTCGTCTACAAATGGAGCCGACACCCCATTTGCCGATATCACCCACTTCCGCAGCCTCATTGGGGATTTCCAGTATCTGGCCATTACCCGTCCTGTCATCTAGTTTGCTGTCAACCGAGTTGCTCAGCGCATGCATCAACCAAGTGAACATGATTACCATTGTCTAAAACGCATTCTCAGGTACATTTTTGGCACTCTTGGTCGCGGTTTACTCATTCGACCCGGGGACTTGGAGCTTCGGGGTTTCTCAGATTCAGATTGGGCGAATGATAAAAATGACAGAAAATCTACATCGGGGTTTCTCGTTTTTGTGGGGTCGAACCTGATCTCTTGGTGTACAAAAAAACAACCCAAGGTCTCTCGGTCCTCAACTGAAGCTGAATACCGCGCCCTTGCTCTTCTTGCTGCTGAGACCATGTAGGTCACATATATTCTTCACGAACTCCGCGCCACTCACACTGTTCCTTCCTCTCTCTATTGTGAACCAAATCAACCATCTGTGTGGCCAAGAATTCCGTCCTACACACCAGAATGAAGCATGTTGATACCGATTGTCTCTTTGTTCGCGATGAAGTTCAGTCCAGCACCATGACTGTGCAGTATGTACCCACTGAAGAACAACCGGCTGATATTCTCCCAAGCCTCTCCCGAGCCGACAGCACACGATTACCTCAGTTCGAAGCTTCCGTTCGCTTCCGCTCAGCTCAGCTTGAGGGGGGATAATAACAGATAGTATTAAATAAATAGTATTAAATAATATTAGTATTTACTGTGTACTAATCCTAGTCCTATTAGGATTAGTACTCCTTAATCCTAGTCCTATTAGGATTAGTACTCCTTCCTATATCTCCTATATATATCTCCCATGTATTCCCTTATTAGGTTAACACTTCAATACAATCAATATTCCTTCAGAAAGAGTACAGAAACAAA
Organism: Solanum corneliomulleri; assembly: GCA_027704805.1. Taxonomy (NCBI): domain Eukaryota; kingdom Viridiplantae; phylum Streptophyta; class Magnoliopsida; order Solanales; family Solanaceae; genus Solanum; species Solanum corneliomulleri. The sequence continues at coordinate 56,514,615 of JAKWIY010003058.1, forward strand.
CTCTTACACAAGAAGGAAGATTTGACTCTTGAACAATTATTGCAGCACTTGCAAATTGAACAAAAGACGATATCGTGACAATAACCTCTTGAAGGAGCCCATCATGAAAGCTCATGTTGTTGAAGAAAAGATCAAGAAGGAACCTGCCAATAATAAATTTTTGAAGGCAAAGACGAGTAAAAATTTCAAGCGTACTAATTGTGGCAATGGTCACAAAAGCATTTGTAGCGGGAGATCAGGTAGAATGGTGGATAGACACTACTGCAACTCGTCATATATCAAGTAATCGAAATTCTTTCATGACCTATGAATTAGTGGGAGGCAATAAAGTTTTGCATATGGAAAATTTATCCTCTGCTAAGGTTGTGGGAAAAGGAACTGTTGAACTAAAATTCACTGCTGGAAAGATGGTCACATTGATAGACGTATTGCATGTTCCTGATATTCGAAAGAACTTGGTGTAAGGTACACTTCTTTCAAAGCATGGCTTTAAAATGATTTTGAGGCAGATAAATTTATTTTATCTAAACAAGCCATGTTTGTTGAAAAAGGTTATGCTACAAATGACATGTTCAAACTCGATATTGATAATGAAAATATTTCTGCTTATGTTGTGGAGTTTTTAGATTTATAGCATGAACGTCTTGGTCATGTGAATTTTAGATCCATTCAACTTGTGATGAAAAATGGATTAATTAAATATTGTGAAAAGGATTATGTTGCTAAGTGTATTACTTGTAGTAAATGTAAAATAACAAAGAAACCTTTTAAGTATGTTGAAAGGATATCCACACTTTTGGAAATAATCCACACAGATATTTGTGAGATGGATTGTTTATCACGTTATGGAAAGAGATATTTTATAACTTTCATAGACGATTATTCAAGGTATACATATGTCTTTCCATTAAAAACAAAACCTAAGACATTTGAGACTTTTAAAACATATAAAGCAGAAGTTAAAAATAAATTGAGTTTGAAGATAAAATCAATTAGATCTGATAGAGGTGGAGAATATTTAAAATCAGATTTTATTGATTTTTGTGAAAAAGAAGGCATTGAGTAACAATTGACTATGTCTTATACACCACAACAAAATGGTGTAACAGAAAGGAAAGATAGAACTCTTATTGAAATGGTCAACTCTATGCTTTATGGATCTGGTATCACTGGAAATTTGTGGACTGAAGCCTTATTTTCTGCATTTCATATTTTGAATTGAATTCATTCCAAGAAACATGATTCATCTCCGTATGAACTTTGAAAGAACCGAAATCCAAATATAAATTATTTTAAAGTATGGGGTTGTTTGGCTCATATTAGATTACCAGATCAACAATTGACTAAGATTGGATATAAAGAAGTAGATTGTGTATTTATTGGTTATTCACAAACCAGTAAGGCTCATATATTTTTTAATCTTGAGACTCCAAGCCCTCACACCATTATTGAATCGTTGCATGCTAACTTTTTTGAGCATATATTTCCTAAGATAAAAGAGTCTTTGGAACAAAATACAAGTTCTTGTATATCTACTCTTAAAAGAAAAATAGTTGAACCTTTGGAAGAAAATCAACCAAGACGTAGTGCAAGATCATCCAAACCAAGAGACTTTGGACCAAATTTTCAAGTCTATTTTGTTGAAAGGGATCCTTAAAATTGTGCTGATGCAATGACTTCACATGATGCTACATTCTGGCATGAAGCTATTGATTATGAAATGCACTCTATTATGTCAAACAAAATATGGATTTTATCAGACCTCCTACTGGATGTAAGTCTATTGGTTGTAGATGCATCTTTAGAAAGAAATTAAAATCTGATGAAACCTTAGATAAGTACAAAGATCGCTTGGTGGCAAAAGGTTTTACTCAATTGAAAGATATTGATTATTTTGATACCTTTGCACCTCTAGCTCGAATGACTTCTATTCGACTCTTGATTGCTTTAGCCGCAATTAATAGTCTGGTAATACATCAAATGGATGTGAAGACTACATTCTGAATAGAGATCTAGATGAAGAGGTTTACATGAAACAACCAGAATGATTTGTCGTTCCTGGTCAAGAACACAAAGTTTGTAAGCTTCTTAAATCTCTTTATGGATTAAAACAAGCTCCAAAACAATGGAAAGAGAAATTTAGAAGAGTAATGATTTCTAATTTCTACTCAATCAAAGGTGGTGATATTTGTATAGTTAAAAAAAATTTTTAAAAAAATTGTTGTTATACTATGTCTTTATGTAGATGATATGTTGTTCTTTTGGAACTGATATTGAAAGAGTCAAGAAACAAATCCTTATCTAGCTTCTCAATTTGAAGTGAAAGATCTTGGAGAAGCTAATGTAATTTTGGGTATTATAATTATAAGATCAGTGAATGGCTTGACTCTTACTCAATCAAGTTATATTGAGAAAGTTCTAAAGAGGTTTGGTCACTTTGACGACATTTGATCCTAGCATCAAACTATTGCGGAACTCTATTGATGTTCTCAATCAGCTGACATATTCTCAAATTGTTGGGAGTCTTATGTATGCCATGCATTGTACCAGGTCGGATATTGGTTATGCAGTAGGAACTTTGAGCAAGTTTACTCGTAATCCCGTAGTTGAACATTGGAATGCCTTAATTCGTGTTTTAAGATAGCTGAAGGGTATGATGAATGTTGGCCTACATTATTCTACATTTCCAGCTATTGTTGAAGGCTATAGTGATGCTACTTGGAATTCTGATCCGCATGACTCTAAATCTATTACTGCTTGGATTTTCATTTTGGTTGGAGGAGTGATCTCTAGGAAATCAAAAAAGCAGACACATATTACTCATTCAACCATGGAATCAGAATTTATAGCTATTTCTTCTGCCGGAGAGGAAGCTGATTGGCTGCGATCTATGTTGATAGATATTCCTTTGTGGAGTAAGCCAGTACCACCTTTAACTATCTATTGTGATAATCAAGCTGCTATATTCCGGGCTTTAAGTGATTGCTACAATGGCAAGTCAAGACAAGTTCGTCTCAAACATAATCATGTGAGGAGATTATTGGAGGAAGGCGTTATATCGCTTCAATATGTGAAGTCTAGATTTAATTTAGCGGATCCTTTGTCTAAAGGGTTAGGCAAAGAGTTAGTGGTGGAAACCTGTAATGGTATGGGAATAAGGCCTGTTGTAAATTAATTGTACTTTATGGTGACCCTACCTAATGATGTAATCTTGGTTTCAAAGGGAAAAACAAATAAAGTTACAATTGTGAAGCACATCAATAAAATTCCCATTTTCAAAATAAAATGGAATAAGTAGATGTGCATGATTGAGATTCTTTTCTCTAAATAAATTTATAAGACCGATCTCGGTTGGAGTTAGTAAGAAAACTCTAGATAAATTTTAATGATATTTCTACTAAAGAGAAGGATGAGATTATATTCTCTTAATAAGTCTATAAATCGATTTCAATTGGAGTGTGTAGGAATACTTTGATAGATTTACCGATACTTCGTTGTAAAGGAGGATGAGATTAATTTTCTCTTAATGAAGTTCATAGACTATTTGGTCAAAGTATGCAAAGTTACTCTTGATGAATTCACCGCACTAAGTGTGAAGTGGAGGCCTCTTCAATAAGATTTTTAACAAGAAAAATCTTAAAGCACTTGGCTAAAAGGATTCTGGACACATGGCCGTAAGGTGTCAAAGAATTTCAATTTTCACCGGAACGTAGTGATATGCGTGGAGTATTTTTTTTCTAACTTCATTCAGTGAACCACTTAGTTCAAGATTTGTTCACTAAGTAGTCAATGATTTAGAAAACCTTCACTAGCTAATGGTTCAAGTCCAAAAGACGCCATTATTGATGCATGTCACTAGATTAATGTCTCAAAATATTTTTTAGATCTTTCAAAGATAAAATTTCTTGAAACCAGTGGAGGACTGTAAGAATTAGTATTTCAATTAATTTTGAAACAAAATTCATCCGTTAAAAGTTTTGAAAATAACAAAATAATGAATGTGGGTTGTAACATTCTTCTTTGTTTTAATTCTACGTTATAGGATTTTGTAAGACGCTCTACGTTATGAATTTGAAAAATAAATTTTATTTTAAATTCATGAACCTATAATAAATTCTATTAATTAAAAAAAAAATTCTTGCAAAACCTTTATCCTATAAATTGAGTTTCTTTTGGTTGAAAAAGATAAGCATTCAAACAAAAGCACTTTCCCTTGAAAACACTTGTGAGACATTAATCAAAAGGTGAAATCACCAATTCAAGAATAGAAGAGCAACATTCTTGAATTCTACTTGTTTTGTGGCTTAGTTTAATCCCGAAGATAGAGTTGTTATTTATTCTTCCGATTGCTCGTGGGAGAGACTCCAACTATCTTCAAGAAACGTATTAACGTGCCTCTAAGACAAGCAAGTTTTATTTTTTATTCCTTGTAATGTTATCATTCTTGTTCATTTGTTCTAACATATAAGTGGGCCTTAACTAGTGCACACCTGCAAATAGATGTATTGTACTCATTAGTAAGTTACCTTCTGCAAGTTTAACTACATTTTCTTTACTTCCTATATTTATGAGGTTGATTGAATTTTTTACTTCTATATAGGTCCGTTTCTTAAGAGTTGATCCTTATGCTTATTACTTTTGCGAAGATTGTGATGGCAAAGGACTTGATTTTAGGTAGACATAAAGTTTATATTGTTATCCTTTTGCTTCTTGATAGAATGTATGCCTTCACTTAATAAGTAATGGACCAGGTCCCTAACTATACTTCAGAAAATGTGCAGAAAATTAAATGCAGTAAAACCAACACAATGATTTTACGTGGAAACCTCCTTGCTTAAGGGAGTAAAACCACGACCTGTTCCACAGGATTTTCAATCGTTTTCACTAATCTTCAAAAGCAGAAGTAAAACACGATTACACCAAACGTAAGAATGAGTTATCAATCTTACCGTTGAACAATAGTCCTCTATTGTTCAACAAGCCAAAGTAGAAAACTATCTACCCACTAAGCTATCCCCCTTGGACAACCTAGACTTCAACACAACACACCAAGTCCTTTATAGATTTAGGAGTGGTTTACAATATAAGAACAAGAGAATAAATTCCTAAACAACTAGACGAAATGCTCCAGATGTTGCTGTTGTTTTGGAATGATTCTGCCTTTGCTTTCTATAGCCTTTGCAAGAGTTCTTGAAAAGTGTTTATCAAGTTGCAAAAACTAAGGAAAAGTGTTTAGGAAAGTGCCTTTTATATGGGCAAGTCACTTTCCTAAACTTCTTTGCCATTGGCTGGAAAGGTCACACTTTCTGACGCCATCGGGAAGTGTGCACCTACTTTCTGCACCATTTCCAGCTGGCAGTTGACTGGCTCGTCATCATGAGAGCCTGGTACCTCTACTAGGTCCCTGAGTATGTTTCATCTGCAATACTTCGAACAATACACCTGCAATACTCAAATAGAAAACCCGGTACCTTTATGAGGTCCCTAAGTTTGTCAAATCATCAAAACTACAAATAACATTTTCCCCCTTTTTGATGATGACAAACAATGATATGATCTGAAATCTACAACAAAATTGTTCCCCCTGACTGTGTATTCCCCCTTACTATATATTCCCTCTTAAAGTAATATTCCCCCTTACTTATTTAGCTACTTACAGTTTACTTCCCCCTTTTGGCATCATAAAAAGGATATGCAGTAAACCATTGAGTCAACATAAATACTGTACAGGATCAGAGCTAATCAGCAATCAAACAGTAGAGGACAAGCATTCACAAAAGAAACTGGGAAGAACATCAAAGGAATAAAGCAACCAACAAGCCATTTTAACATTAATACATTAAAAGCAAACTAAAAATCCATTAACACGAGAATTTGCCACAAAAAAAAAAACACAAGAAGGATTGTTTGACAGGTTTAGGAAGAGGGGGGAGTTTTGGACAGGGACTGGATGACAAGAGTGAGTCGTGCATTGGCAGCATCATTATCCTTGATGGCCTTTTCTTGCAGGGCAGTTATCTTCGCCTTCAACTCATTGTTCTCTTTCTCCAGGGCTTGTACAGCTGCAGAACCAGGTCCCTCACTTTGTGCAGTAAGCAGTTCTGCTTTGAGTACAGCAACTTCAGCCTCTTTACTGCTCAACCGCGCAGTGAGTTCTTCAGTCTCATGCCTGAGCTGATCCAGGTCCGCAAGAAGTTGTGCCATTTTGCTTTTTGGCAAGCCTCTGCCTTCAATGCACTCACATTCAACCAAGGTGTGCTCAGAGATCATCTGTTTGACTGTCCCCACCTTACCAATACCAAGAGGAATCTGAAAGTGCTTGAATACTTTAGTGAGAAAGTATCCATACCCCATTCCATGTACTCCTTTCCTCTCGATAACTGTCTTGTGAATGTGTTCAAGCATAAGACCAGGAAGACTCAAGGCCGCAAAGCTGCACAGCATCTCCATGATGTACAAGTCAGCAGAAGTAGCAAGTGTTCTTTTTTCAGTACGAGGAAGAACCACTTTGTTGACAAACTCAAAGACCAGCTGATACTCACTCTTCATGATTTTCTTATAGATCCCAGCAACCTTGGCTGTGGGAGTCTTTGAAATCAGAGACGCAAATTCTGAAGAGCAAGTTTTCTCCTGCACGGACCGGGTCCCCTCTACAGGCACTCTGAGGATTTTGCCCAACATCTCCTCATTCAAAGAGATGGCAACATTGTTCACGCGTGTTTGAAGGCTCCCATCTTCCAGAAATTGAACATTATAATAGAATTCCCGAACCTCTTCTTCATGGAGGATGGGGGATGTTTTGTTGAACAGGTGCAGCCACGACTGAATCTCCACCATGTCATGCAGAGAGTCCATGCCTGGAAGAGTGATAATCCCCATATCAAACACTCTTCCAGCAAGAACTGCTTGGTTCCTCAGACTGTCAACTATTTCCTGCATGTTGACATTCTCACTTTTCCTGGCTTGAGAACCAGGTCCCTGTGTCCGCTTCCTCTTCTTTTCAGTTTTCTTCCCTTTTGACTGTGACTTCTCAACCTTCTTTGTAACCCTTTCCCTTTTCTTTTCTGACTTCTTCTTGTCACTTTTCTTTTCAACCTCTTCCCCAGACAACTCAACCACCTTTTCTTCAGGTATCTTAAAGTTTGATACCTTGAAAGTTCGTGCACTTCTGACTGCAGCAGCAGATCGTGCACTTGCCTTCAAGGCATCCCCCATCAATTTCTGTGCAGCAGACCTTGTATTAGGTCTTCTCTTAGGAGCCTCCTCCATAACCTTTTCCTTCCCCTTTCTACTCTCCACCTTCCATTTCAAAGGTTCTTCTTCACTAGCAGATTCAGATGAAGAAGATGAAGAGTACCGCCCTAAATCTGGGGTTTTGTCAAAAATGGGTTGAGAAGGCCTTACCTCTTCTCTTTCAAGGGCAGCAGTGTGTTCTGTTCTGGCCTCTTCTCTCATCATTGCAAGACTCTCAACCACGAGTTCCTCACTCGCTGCCAGGATATTTGACTCTGAAGCCCTGTGTTTTGGTAGGTCTCCCTCAAACATGTTGTCAGGCAACATGTCTTCACAAGTACCAGGTACTGTAGAGGTGTTTAGATCAATGGAGAAGAACGGGTTATCTGGAGCATTTTGTGGGGAACTGGGTGGGAGAGGAATGCTGGCTGGTGCAGGTGTTGGAGAGTAGAAAGCAAGGGGTGTAATTTCATCAAGTGTGCCCAGCATTTGTGTCGAAGAAGATGAAGAGGAAGACATGGTTGGGAAACAGGAAGAAGTCGTTGAAGAACGTAAGAGAGAAGGAAGACAGATTTGCCTTTGAATGTGAGAGGTCTTTGTGATTAATGAGAGAGACAAAGTTTGGAAATGAATGAGAGTTTCAAGAGAAAAGACCCCTTTTTAAAAGAAGTGAGAAGGTGCCAGGTCCATTGATTGGACGCGTCGTTTGAGAGAGAAACGATTGGACTGATCGGTCAGAGTAACCGATGACTGACACGTGGCATTTTCAACGGTCAAAAATTTTAGTTTAAATTTAATGTAAAATGCTAACCTGGACAAGTACCAGGTACCATGATACAGTTTGACTTCATTCCTTAATTGTTCTAGCCTCTTCTTTTTGCTGAGCAGATCCCTATTGAGAGTATACCTACGAAAGGTACAAAAATGATCTTGAACAAATATTTAAAATTTACACAAAGGATACCTGCACAACAGTTCTAACCATCAAGGGAATATTGCTGTAGGAAGCTAAGAACATCACTTGGAGATCAACATCCCCAACTTCAGCCTATTTCTCTCAAATTGGTCCTTGCTGAGAGCCTTGGTGAAGATGTCTGCAATTTGTTCCTCCGTTGGACAGTATGTGAGCACAATATTTCCCTTCTCAACATGATCTCTCAAAAAATGATGTCTAACATCAATGTGCTTTGTTCTCTTATGATGAACAGGGTTTTTTCCCATACTCACAGCACTGGTGTTGTCACACATTAGGGGAATTGCTTTAATGTGGATCCCAAAATCTTCTAAGTGTTGCCTGATCCACAGCAATTGAGAACAACAAGCTGCAGCAGCTACATATTCAGCTTCAGCAGTTGAAAGAGCCACAGAGTTCTGCTTCTTAGTGCCCCAAGAGATAAGTGAAGATCCAAGGAAATGAGCCATTCCAGAGGTGCTCTTCCTGTCAACTTGATAACCTGCAAAATCAGCATCTGCAAAACCAACCAGATCAAAAGTATCACCTGCAGGATAAAAGAGAACCAGGTCCCCTGTTTTCTTCAGGTATCTGAGAATGCGTTTTGCAGCCTTCAGGTGTGAATCACGAGGACATGCTTGAAACCTGGCACACATTCCTACACTGTAAACAATATCAGGTCTGCTAGCAGTCAGATACAGCAAGGAGCCAATAATTCCTCTGTACATTGTCTGATTCACAAGAGGATCAGATTCTTCTACTATCATCTTGGAATTTGTTCCCATAGGAGTGTCAATAGGTTTGGAATCAAACATATTGAATTTCTTCAAAAGCTCTTTGATGTACTTCTCCTGGCATATTGAAATTCCATTTGATGATTGCTTGATTTGCAGCCCCAAGAAGAATGTCAGCTCACCCATCATGCTCATTTCAAACTCTCTTCCCATTAGTGATGAGAATTCTTCACACAGGTGTTCTGAAGTGGCTCCAAAAATTATGTCATCCACATAAACTTGAATGATAAGCAATTCTTGTTCCCTTTTTAATAAGAACAAAGTATTGTCTATCTTGCCTCTTTTGAAATCATTCTTCAACAGAAATTTTGACAGCCTTTCATACCATGCTCTTGGAGCTTGTTTCAGACCATATAGTGCCTTGTTCAATCTGAACACATGATTTGGTAGCTCTGCATCTTCAAAACCAGGAGGTTGCTTGACATATACTTCCTCTTTGAGATCTCCATTCAGAAATGCACTCTTCACATCCATTTGATACAGCTTGAATCCCATAAAAGCAGCAAAAGCTATTAAGATTCTAATAGCTTCCATTCTGGCAACAGGTGCAAAAGTCTCATCATAGTCAATTCCTTCTTCTTGATTGTATCCTTGCACTACCAGCCTGGATTTATTTCTAGTAATAGCTCCACTTTCATCAAGTTTGTTTCTGAATACCCACCTGGTTCCTATTATTGTTCTGCCTTCAGGTCGAGGAACCAGGTACCATACCTTACTTCTTTCAAACTGATGAAGTTCTTCTTGCATAGAATTGATCCAGTCTGCATCACCTAATGCTTCTTTAACATTCTTAGGCTCAATGGATGATATGAATGCTGAGAATGCAACTAGATTTCTTGTTTTTGATCTAGTTTGAATTCCAGAATTCAAGGGAGAAATAAGATTATCAAGAGGATGTGATGAACTATGCTTCCATCCTGACCTTGCAGCAGACTGATTTGGCAGACCATCATGATCTTCTTCATCAGGAGTGACATCATCTTCTGGGGAGTCTGATGTACTCTGGTTGGAGTTTTGAGTAGTACCAGGTACCCTATCATCCTGTTCAACCTCAGCATCCTCTTCAGGTAGACTGTGATTCTGATCATCACAATCCCTTTTCAGTTGTTGATCTGCATCAGTTTGAGCGCCTTCAATCTTCTTGGATGTTAGCATTTTTAACACATCATCATCATCATTTGATCCATCACTCTTCAAGCTTCCATTTTCATCAAAAACAACATGAATGCTTTCTTCAATGCATTGTGTTCGCTTATTGAATATTCTGTAGGCTTTGCTGGATGAAGAATATCCAACAAACACTCCTTCATCACTTCTGGGATCAAATTTTCCCAGATCATCCTTCCCATTGTTCAGCACAAAACATCTGCATCCAAAAGCTCTAAGGTAATTCAGCATTGGCTTCTTGTTGTTGAGTAGTTCATAAGGAGTCTTGTTCAGCACTGCTCTTATTAGACACCTGTTGGTAACATGACATGCTGTGTTAACAGCTTCAGCCCAGAAACTTTGAGGAAGATTTGATTCAATGATCATAGTTCTGGCAATATTCACCAAGGTTCTGTTCTTCCTCTCCACTACTCCATTTTGTTGAGGAGTTCTTGGAGCAGAGAAGTTGTGGCTTGTACCATTTTCCATACAGAATCTATCGAGAGTTGAGTTTTCAAATTCTGTCCCATGATCAGATCTAATACTGCAAACAACTTGATTCAATTTGGTTTGAATCATTTTGAAGAATACCACCAACTCATCAGCTGTATCTGCCTTTGATCTCAAAAATCTCGTCCAAGTGTATCTTGAATAATCATCAACAATCACCAAAATATACTTCTTGCCATTTCTGCTTTGAATCTTCAAGGGTCCACAAAGGTCCATATGCAGCAGCTCTAAGGTTCTTGATGATGTTACCTGATTCTTGGGCTTGAAAGATGATCTGATTTGCTTTCCTTTGACACAAGCTTCACATATTTTATTTTCAGCAAACTTCATCTTAGGCAACCCTCGGACCAGGTCCTTTGAAATCAATTTATTCAATAAAGATGAACTCACATGTCCCAGCCTACGATGCCAGAGATCAGCATTTTCATTTTGAGCACTGAGACATGTCAAGTCATCTCCATGAGAGATTTCCAAGTTTGCCACATACATATTTTTACTTCTGTGTGCAGTGAGAATTACCTTGTTTGTAGTTAAACTCACCACAGTGCATTTCTCAGAAGTAAAATTGACCTCATTTCCTTTATCACAGATTTGTGACACACTCAGCAAGCTGTACTTCAAACCATCCACATGGTAAACATTGTCGATTGAATCTTCAAGAGATCTTCCCACTTTCCCAACTCCCAAAATGTACCCCTTCTTGCCATCGCCAAAAGAGACTCCTCCTCCTTGGAGGGTCTTGAGTGAGAGGAAGTTCTTTACATCACCAGTCATATGTTTGGAGCAGCCACTATCCATATACCAACACTGACTGCTGCTCCTCTCACTCACCTGCACCAAAAGTCACTTGTTAAGCTTGGGAACCCATTTCAGCTTGAGTTCCCAGTAGGCAGACAAAGGAGTGATCAGATTGTACTTGGCCCAATATGGTAGACTTTGAATCCTTCTAACAAAGGACCTAGGAGCAGGAAAAGATTTTTTCTTTGAAAATCTGTGAGTTGAGACAGGTTCTGTAGGACCAGGTCTCTCATTTGGTACATTCAGTCTTTCAGCATAATTAGAGTATCTTTCACAAGAGTTTTTCCAGCTGACACACTCCTTTTTCAAATGTCCATTTTTTCCACAATGCAGACACAACAAATTATCAGACACAAACACATACTTACTGTGAGGATTATAAGGAGGACTTATGTTCAGACTTCCTAGTCCTTTCTTATTGAAATTACTCTGACTTGTCACATTTGACAATAACTTTGAGGATTTGGTCCACTTAAGAGAATTTTCAAGTTCCTCCTTAAGTTTCACAACATCCTGTTCTAATTTGTTATTCTTTTCAAGTGACAATCTGAGATTTGTCTCAGAGTTTTTCAATTTTTCCTCAATTTCAGCTTGCAAAATATTTGGCTCTCCATTTGATTTTTCAGCTTTTCAGTAAGCTGACACAACTGATACTTAAGTTCAGAATTATTTAACTCTAGAGACACCATTCTTGCCATTGTCTCTTCAAATTGAACTTTGTTTTCAGAAAGAATTTCAAGTTCAGCATTCATGGCATCTCTTTCAGATGTTAGCTCTATCACAGAATCTAACATGACTTTTGACAAGGTTCTTAATTTCTTAAGAGAATATTTATCCACGTCAATTTTCATGTCAAGAAGAGTTACCTGGTTGTTTCTTCTTCATTTTCTGTATGTGCCATAAGAGCAAACATATCATTGAAAACAGTTTCCTCCTCATGCACAGCAACCATAGACACATCTTTTGGCTCATCAGGATCTTCTGAATCACTTGAAGAATCCCCCCATGCAGCAAGAGCCCTTTTTACAACCATATCAGCAGCAGCTTTACGATCTCTGTTTCCAAGTACCAGGTCCCTTCTGTTTTCTTTGTCACCCCTATGCTTTTGATGGTCCTTGTTTTCAGTCTTGAGCAAAGGACACTCTCTGATGAAATGTCCAGATTTTCCACACTTGTAGCAAGTATCACCTTGAGCAGTATTTCGAGTCCCATTGGTTCCCTTTTTATACATTTTGTTTTTTCTCACAATTTTTTGAAATCTACTGATGAGATATGCCATATCATCATCATCACTTGAATCTTCTTCTGATTTATACTTCAACATCAGAGACTTGTCCTTCTTGGCTTCTCTTTTTGACAAATCATAGCTTCGATTCATCTCATGTGTTTTAAGATTGCCAATCAACGCATCCATGGTCAGCACTTTCAAGTCCTTGGCTTCTGTAATGGCATCAACTTTGCTCTCCCAAGACTTTGGAAGAATTCGAAGCACTTTCCTGACTTGTTTGGTCATGCTTATGGGTTCACCCAAACTTTTCAGCTCATTTGTAATGGAAGAAAACTTAGTGAACATCTCATGTATTGTTTCTCCTTCTTTCATTTTGAAGTTCTCATATCGTGAAGTAAGCATGTCAATCTTAGATTCTTTGACTTGTTCAGTTCCTTCATGTGCAGTCAACAAGCTATCCCAAATCTCTTTAGCAGATTCACAGGCTGACACTCTGTTGTACTCATCAGGTCCTATCCCACAGACCAGAAGAGTTTTAGCTCTGAAACCCTTTTCAATCTTTTTCCTGTCAGCATCATCATATTTCTGCCTGGGCTTTGGAACAGTAATGGTCTTTTCTCCATCCTTTTCTTCCATCATGGGAACAAAAGGTCCATCTAGTATAATGTCCCATAGCTCGCTATCTTCAGCCATAAGGTAATCATGCATCCTAACTTTCCACCAACTGTAGAAATGTCCATTGAAACGAGGAGGTCTGTGTGACGACTGACCTTCTTCGAGATTAAGTGGAGTAGCCATTCTTAGAACAAAATCACTTCCTTGGTGTTAACCAAATAGGTAGTGCCTGCTCTGATACCACTTGATAGAATGTATGCCTTCACTTAATAAGTAATGGACCAGGTCCCTAACTATACTTCAGAAAATATGCAGAAAATTAAATGCAGTAAAATCAACACAATGATTTTACGTGGAAACCTCCTTGCTTAAGGGAGTAAAACCACGACCTGTTCCACAGGATTTTCAATCGTTTTCACTAATCTTCAAAAGCAGAAGTAAAACACGATTACACCAAACGTAAGAATGAGTTATCAATCTTACAGTTGAACAATAGTCCTCTATTGTTCAACAAGCCAAAGTAGAAAACTATCTACCCACTAAGCTATCCCCCTTGGACAACCTAGACTTCAACACAACACACCAAGTCCTTTATAGATTTAGGAGTGGTTTACAATATAAGAACAAGAGAATAAATTCCTAAACAACTAGACGAAATGCTCCAGATGTTGCTGTTGTTTTGGAATGATTCTGCCTTTGCTTTCTAATAGCCTTTGCAAGAGTTCTTGAAAAGTGTTTATCAAGTTGCAAAAACTGAGAGAAAAGTGTTTAGGAAAGTGCCTTTTATATGGGCAAGTCACTTTCCTAAACTTCTTTGCCATTGGCTGGAAAGGTCACACTTTCTGACGCCATCGGGAAGTGTGCACCTACTTTCTGCACCATTTCCAGCTGGCAGTTGACTGGCTCGTCATCATGAGAGCCTGGTACCTCTACTAGGTCCCTGAGTATGTTTCATCTGCAATACTTCGAACAATACACCTGCAATACTCAAATAGAAAACCCGATACCTTTATGAGGTCCCTAAGTTTGTCAAATCATCAAAACTACAAATAACACTTCTCAAACAATGTTACATCTGAAATATCTTGTGTTGTCTGTTCTTTTATAAATTTGACACTTTCTCTACTGAATACTGCCCTTACGGATGTGCTAAATACTTTCACTAGTAGAAACAAGTAAGTTAACATACATGAGCTTCATCATCATATTGCTGATATAGTAAAATTGAAGCATCTTCTTCTTTTTTTCTAGTATATTGAAATATCTGTAAAGCCGATATATGATGAGAAGCGTAGAGATGCAATGGTGTTGTTGATCACAAAATTCTGAAAAATATAATGCTTGAACGTACCAAAGAAGAAGAAGTTGCTGATCTTGCACTTCCAACAAAGACTGTAAGTTCTGTATTGCAGTAATGTTGTGTGCTTAAATTTGAAAAGAATCTTCTTATTGGTTACCTTTTTGGGGTTTAGGTTAATACAATGAAAGTTTCTTTGGATACTGATGAATACAAAACCTACAAGTCATTGCTTCGTAGAAGACGACAACAATTCTATAAGTATACATTTCATTTTCAAATTCGTCTGCTTCATCCTTCAAGTCAACTTTACTTGTCTCTGATAAAAATCTATTTTCATATTTGGTGCAGTGTCCATACTAGAACTCTGATGAAAAACTATTTTCACATGTTTGCTACAATCCTACGCCTGCGGCAAGTACCAAGCCAATGTTTCATAAATGCTTGTAAAATTATTTTTTCATGTCAAAGCTACTATTTTGTGCTAGTCTTTTTTTCATGAATTTAATTTTTAAGTAACTGCTTTTAGTTAATATATGAACTCAAATACAGACACTGACTTTTCTTTGCTTTTTTCTGAACTGGCAAAGGGTTTAGCTCCTCAAGTATATGGTAAAAAAATCAGCTAAGTGAGTTCAAGACAAGTACTAAATTAGACGATTTGGTATGCAATTGCATTCTCTTCACTTTGTTTATCTGGTATTGCTATATATTTCTATTTTATAGTATGAAACTCCATCTTGAGTTTCAAAGTGAGGGGGTCTGTTAAGTACATGGTTGATGCTCATTTTTTACTTTTATTGAATGTAGAAGAGATAAATTAGCATCATGGTTGAAAGGGACGTTTCTGCAGAAGGAGTAGTTTTTAGCCAGTTCACATCATTTTTGGATCTAATACAACGTTCTCTTGATGTAAGACATAATGTTACTTTCTCCCTTCCTACTTCCCCTTTCAGACTAACAATTAAGGGAACTTGCATTGTCTGTATTCAGCTACTGGGCGTCAATTGTGTTAAAATAGTTGGATCCATGTCTATTACTGCAAGAGATGGTGCAGTTGACAAATTAAATTCACTAAGCATTCAGATTGCAGGATACTGCTTATGAGCTTGAAAGATGGAGGCATTGCCCTCGATATTAAAGTTGCATCACATGTAAGGATTCATTTTCTTACTTGTATTTATCTGTTGAATAAGCACATGATGCATGTCATATTAGGTGGCTCATCTCTTCATCTTTACTAGATTTTCATAATGGTACTTGGTGGAATCCTGTGGTGGAGCAGCAAGCCCTAGATAAAATTCGTCGAATAGGGCTACATAAACCAGTCAAGTATGTTTCGTATTTCATGCACTTTAGATGCCGTTGAATGGAGCGAGCTTATTGGTGCTCCCAAATTTGCAGCATTGTGAGATTTGTGACTAAGAATACAATTGAAGAGAAAATCTTAGAGTTACAAGAGGAGAAGAAATTACGTTTTGAAAGGCAAGTGTCTTTTTTTTACAGTTGTCTAGACATATAGTTACATATGTGTTCGGACAGAAAGATAGTTACCATACTGAACTTCAAATTTTCTGATTGCAGGACAGTTGGTGGTTCTTCAAAGGCCTTAGTAAAGCTAAAAAGGAAGGACTTGAAAGCCCTGCTTTATCAAAACTTTTGATATGTTCTATCTCTTCAGTTTGACAAACTAATTTTGTACAAAGTGTTGCGACATTTGCTCTTAGGTTGTATGTATTTCGATCTGTCGAAAGACTTTTTCTGTTGCTTCTGCATCACCTTCAACACTCATTTGCTTCTTCAATAGTTAAATTTTTCGTATTGTTCCCTTTTCATTTAACTTCAATAAACTTCACCAAATGACCAGAACTGAATGTCATTCTCGATTAGTTGTCATTGAACAAGGCATAGATTGTACTATATATGGGTAAGCTTGAAGATTGTCGTGTCATAAACTATGGCTTCTATGATTCAGCGTTTACATCAAGTCGAGTCATTTCTAGGTAGAAGATTCAAGTCTGATGAGTCTTTATGATGCTGAAATTTTGTATTTGTTATAATAGAAATATGTATTTATAAGTATTTCCTACTTAGAATATGAATAGGAATATGAATCCTAGTTAGAAAAGGATTCCAATGTAGTGTCTATAAATAGGGTCTCAATGTAACAATTAATATACACAATTCAATAATATTCTTCCAATATATTTCTCACATGGTATCAGAGCATTGATGAGAATTTCAAGTCATCGGTGTCAAATTTCGGTGAAGACAGTGGGAATGACTTGTGTCATCTTTCATTCTGAAGGTGTTGTGCAAAAGACAACACCGTCACGAGGCTTGAGAAGCTTAGGCGACCAAACCCCAACCAAACCCACCGGAAAATACCCTCGCCCCCTCGCGCCGATCGGACGTGGGAATTTTCCGGCGAGATCTGCTAACAGGCCATCGCGTGAGTGCTTGCTCTGGTCATTTTTTTTGAGCAATTTTCTTTCGTTGGGTCGCCGAGCATTTCCAACCAAAACCTGGGCAGTTTTCTCCATATCCAATCATCGGAGTTAGGGTTCCAGTGATTTTCAGGCAGTTTTCGACGAAATTAGAACTTTTAGGCTACTGTAGGTAGATTCCGGCAGTTTTCAACAAGTTTCTTACTCTTTTCAAGCAAAAAAAATTTGTCTTTCTGGTGTGATGCTTTTAGCTCCAAAAATACAGGGATTGGAAGTTCAAACCTTTTTATCACTTCACAACCATTAATATGAAGTTCAAACTATTTAGTTTAGGCTTCTTCAATTGAGTTGTGGTGCAAGGGTCAAGGTGTTCAAGATCACTTAACAAACAATGCTTGTGTTGTAGATGAAACGACAAAGTCTAGTGAGGATAGTGCAAAAGCTAAAGCACAATGGGAGAAAGTGGATACCCAATTATGTGGTCTCCTTTGGCGTTCTAGTGATTCTAAGTTGATGCCCATGTTTCGCCCATTCCAGACATGTTATTTAGTTTGGGAAAAGACACGTGCTTTATACATTAATGACATATCTCGATTCTATGATGTAATATCTCGAATGACCAACTTAAAGAAATAAGAATATGATATGTCCACTAACTTGGGACAAGTACAGACAGTTATGGAGGAATTTGAAACATTGATGTCTATCACTACAAAGGTGTAAAAGCAACAAAAGCAAAGGTAGACATTGTTTCTAGTTCTTACACATGCTGGACCTCCTACTGACCATAACTAAGTACATGGCCAGATTCTAGTCAGTCCTACTGTTCCCTCAATTGATGAATTATTCTATAGTCTGCTTCGTCTTGCTGCACCTCCCAGTAACAAAGAAGTTCATCAACCATTGTTGACTCCTCTATTCTCGCATCTCAAACCACGGAAAAGGTTACATACCAGTCTATGGATAATCATCGAGGGGGAGGGCGTTTTGGAGAACCTTGATCCAAGTGTAGTCATTGTCATAAACCTGGACACGCTCGTGACATATGTTATATTTTGCATGGTCCACCACCCAGATATGATCCTATTGTTCTAAAGGAATATAATGAGTTCCTTTGAAATCCGCAAGTAAATAGACATCTTCACTAGTAGCATATGGTGCTCAACCTAATCAACCATCCAATAATGCTCATATTGCTCAGGAAGAATATGATGAGTTCCTTTAGTATCGTGCAAATAAGCAAACGTCTCCACAAGTAGTTTCGGTTGCATAACCTGATGTGTCTATTTTAGGTAATTCTTTTGCTTGTGTGTTGCAATCTAGTACTCTTGGAACATCGGTCATGGACTCTGGGGCTTCTAATCATATCTCTGGTAATAAATCACTTTTATCTAATATTGTTTATTCACAATCTCTTCCATCTATCACTTTAGCCAATGGGATCCAGACAAAACCAAAAGGGGTTGGAAAAGCCACACCCCTATATTCTGTCACCCTAGACTCTGTTCTTTATGTCCCTGGTTCTCCTTTTAATCTAGTATCTGTTAGTCGTTTGACGAAAGCCCTAAGTTGTAGCATAACCTTTTTTGATGATTCTTTTCTCATGCAGGACCGAAGTACGGGACAGATGATTGGAACAAGACATGAATCACAAGGCCTTTACTATCTTACCTCTTTAAATTCCTTAACAGCATGCTCCGTTACAGATCCCCCAGACCTAATTCACAAATGTTTGGGACATCCGAGTCTATCCAAGCTGCAAAAGATGGTGCCTAATTTGTCTAGTTTATCTACATTAGATTGTGAGTCGTGTCAACTTGGGAAACACACTAATGCTACATTTTCTCTTAGTATTGACGGTCGTTCAGAGTCTTTTTTTCATTAGTTCATTCTAATATTTGGGGTCCTAGGAGAGTTAGTTCCACCTTAGGATTTCGTTATTTTATTAGTTTCATTAATGATTATTCAAGATGTACTTGGGTATTTTTAGTGAAAGATCGTTCTGAGTTGTTTTCTATTTTCAAAAGTTTCTTTGCTGAAATACAAAATCAATTTGGGGTTTCTATTTTTACTTTTCATAGTGATAATGCCTTAGAATACGTATCCTCTCAATTTCGGGAGTTTATGACTCACCAAGGTCTTATTCACCAAACTACTTGTCCATACACCCCTCAACAAAACGGTGTAGGTGAAATAAAAAATCTGCATCTTATTGAGACCGCTCGTACTCTTCTCCTTGAATCCAATGTTCCGCTGTATTTTTGGGGAGATGCAGTTCTTATGTCTTGTTATTTATAAATAGAATGCCTCCTTCTTTTATTCAGATCAGGTTTCACATTCCATAATGTTTCCTCAGTCACATCTCTATCCTATCCTCCCTCGTGTCTTTGGGATCACATGCTTTGTTCATAACTTAGCCCCAGGAAAAGATAAATTAGATCCTCGTTCCCTCAAATGTGTATCTCTTGGTTACTCTCTAGTCCGAAAAGGGTATCAATGTTATTGACATGATCTTCATTGATACCTTATGTCCGCTGATGTTACATTTTTTGAGTTTGTATCTATGGTCTTACCCATAACTCAAGTTTTACCTATGCCAACCTTTGAGTAATCTACAGTTACTTCTCATCTTCAGTTGTTGCACCGTCCACGTCCAACCTAGTCCCAGATGATTCATGTTATGCGCCAGACCCTGCTCCTAATGCGGACTTGCCTGCACTTAGCCCACTGCTTGCACTTCAAAAAGGTATACGATCCACTCAATATACTAACCAACATTATAAATTTTAAGTTATCATCGTCTATCATCACCCCATTAAGCCTTTATATTGTTTTTGTCCTCTATTTCCATTCCTAGGACTACAAATAAAATACTTTCTCATTCTGGATGGAGGCAAGCTATGGTTGATGAGATGTCTTTTTTACATAAGAGTGGTACTAAAGAGCTTGTCCCCCTTTCTGCAGGTAAATCTACTGTTGGTTATCGTTGGATTTATGAAGTCAAAATTGGTCCTGACAGTCAGGTTGATCGACTTAAGGCTCGCCTTGTTTCCAAAGGTTATACTCAGATATTTGGGCTTGATTATAGTGACACTTTTGCTCCTGTGGCTAAAATAGCATTTGTTCGTCTTTTTCTATTTATGGTTGTCGTTCGTTATTGGCTTGTTTATCAGTTGGACATTAAGAATGCTTTTCTGCATAATGATCTTGAAGAAGAAGTCTATATTGAGCAACCACCTGGTTTCGTTGCTCAGGGGGAGTCTAGTAGTCTTGTATGTCGATTGAGTAAGTCACTCTATGGTCTGAAACAGTCTCCTCAAGCTTGGTTTGGGAAGTTCAACACAGTAATTCAGGAGTTTGGCATGACTCGTAGTGGAGCTGATCACTCTGTGTTTTATCGACATTTTGTACCAAGTCGATGTATCTATTTGGTTGCTTACGTTGATGATATTGTTATCACTGGTAATGATCAAGATGGTATCACCGATTTAAAGCAACATCTTTTTAAGCACTTTCAAACTAAAGACATTTGCAGATTGAAGTATTTTCTAGGTATTGAGGTTGCTCGGTCTAGATCAGGTGTTGTTATTTCTCAATGCAAGTATGCCTTAGACATTCTTGAGGAGACATGAATGATGGGATGTAGACCTATTGACACTCATATGGATCCGAATGTTAAACTTCTTCCGGGACAAGGGAGCCACTTAGTAATTTTGAAAGGTATAGACGGCTTGTTGGAAAGTTGAATTATCTCACAATGACTAGACCTGCATCTCTTTTCCCGTGTGTTGTAAGTCATTTTATGACTTCCCCTTGTGATAGTCATTGGGAAGCAGTTGTTCGTATTCTGCGATATATAAAGTCAGCTTTCGGTAAAGGACTACTCTTTGAGGATCAAGGCCATGAACATATCATCGGATATACGGACACTACGCTGATTGGGCAGGATCACCCTGTGACAGACGTTCGACATCCGGATATTGTGTTTTAGTTGGAGGTAATTTGGTGTTGTGGAAGAGTAAGAAACAGAATGTGTTTGCTCGATCTAATGCAAAATCACAATATCGAGCAATGGCGACAGCAACTTGTGAGGTAGTTTGGCTCAAAGAGTTGCTGGGAGAACTAAAATTTAGCAAAATTGATCAGATGGATCAAGCGGCTTTTCATATCACATCAAATCCAGTATTTCATGAAAGGACTAAGCACAATGAGATTGACTGTCACTTTGTCAGAGAAAAGATACACTCGGGAGATATTGTTACAAAAAATTTGAAGTCAAATGATCAACTTGCAGATATGTTCACCAAGTCTCTCACATGTCCTCGTATTAATTACATCTGTTACAAGCTAGGTACATATGATTTGTATGCACCAGTTTGAGGGGGAGTGTTAGAATAGAAATTAGTATTTATAAGTATTTTCTACTTAGAATATGAATAGGAATAGGAATCCTAGTCGGAAAAGGGTTCCAATGTAGTGTCTATAAATAGAGTCTCAATGTAACAATTAATATACACAATTCAATAATATATTTCTCACAGTATTGTTTGAGAACAAACAATAGTTTAAGTTAGGGGGTTTTGATAAGTCTCTGATTTACCTACTTATCTGATTACTCTATAGTCTATTGTGCATATAATGTGAACCCTCTTTCCTATATGCTCCTTCATGAACCCAACATTTAATCAGCATAATCTGATAAAATTGCTGTTGAGATTTTTTCTTATGCAATCTGGTTGAGTGTATTAAAAACAACATATATTGTATAATTTTAAATTAAAAATTATTTGTTTATAAAAATACCTTCCACAAACATAGTGAAAAGGATGTGAAAAAGATTTGAGAATTGTTGTGTCTTTAATCATACAAATACATGCGTTAAAACGTTGTGCATTAATAATAATATTATGAATTTCAATATATTAGTTACATACTCTCTCTGCTTCAGCATTGCATCTTCCTTTTCAGACACGATCTTCACCCCCTCTTTGAAAATTGAGGATCTTTCCATAAGTTGGTGAATATTCAATATCACCATGTAGATTGAGAGGATACATTATTGAGTATGGATTTGATAGCCACAAAAGATAATCTCACTATAAGCATGTATGATTTAAAGAGTATCATAAGACAGTCATTGGCTTCATATAAGAGTTTGGACACCACGTAGGATATTAATGGCATGTAGGATGTCGCATAAAATATGTGCGTATATTTGTTCAGTTTTAATCAAATTTAGATGTGTATATGTGTGCACTCAAAGTTAGAAGGCATGAATGCAATATGAGGTCAAATTAAATGGCACATTTATGTATCTTGCCATTGTGAAAATTATTAAAATTACTCCAATATTTAATATAATCTTACTAATATAAGTAAAAGTTCACAAAAGTATAATAGAATGTTACAAAGTAATTTAAAAAAACACAATTTTAGTAACTTTAAAGAAACTATTTTATATAATGCTCAGTTACCCTTGTAACATGTAAAAAGTTAAAATTAAGTTTGAACCCGCATAAAATCGCAATGACCTGCAACCCGCCCTAACCCGCACTATTTTGTTAAAAAACCACTTCAACCCTTCCTGCACAAACCCGCCTCGCATAGCGTTAAATATGCTACACTTGCATCTGTCCCGCATCAGCTCTACCCCATTGTTATCCCTAGGGGAGAGGAATGTTTATGTCTAATATAAATGATTTAAAGGTTGGTAAGAGTAATCATACAAACTATTGACTTCGTTTCTATTTATATGTCATCATTTTAGATTTCATATCCCTTAAGAAATTTGATAAGAGCACCGCTGTACCCTTATTTAGTGTGCTCCTGAAGCCAATTTCAATAAATGAACATAAATTATTTTATTTTGATTAGCTAAATCAACCAAGGAACATGAATTAATCATTTCGTTTTTCTACGTTGGTCAAATTAATACTTTCATGACTAGTAACTTTAAGGGTAAAATAGGAATAATAATGTTATTTGTGTGTTGATCTTATAAAATGACAAGTATTAATGAACATTTATTTTTAGTAAGGACGACATACATAGGAATAGAGGCAATATAAATTTTGTTTTACATATCAAATAAATGATATATATATATTAGACATTTTTCTCAATAATTTGCATAATCCCTAAGTCAAATATCACTACCCTTTTATGTGGAACCGTTTCATGCCTACTACTCAACCCGGATACCGAATTAACCTGGCCTTATTGCTTGTTCTCGGTTTTATCGCTCTTCGTAACCTAATAACAACTTGTATGACATTAGTATATACATTGGATTGTACTTGGTTCATATTATATATATATATATATATATATATAATATATATATATATATATATATATATATATATATATATATATATGTGCGTGTGCGTGTGCGTGTGTGTGTGTGCGCGCGCGCGCGCGTGCGCTGTGCGTGTGTGTGTGTGTGTGTGGAACCGTTTCATGCCCACTACTCAACCCGGATAACGAATTAACCTGGCCTTATTGCTCGTTCTCGGTCTTATAGCTCTTGGCAACCTAATAACAACTTGTATGACATTAGTATATACATTGGATTGTACTTGGTTCATATATATATATATATATATATATAGATATATATAGATATATATATATTATATATATATATATATATATATATATATATATATATATATATATATATATACACACACACACACTAGGGCTTGGTCGACTCTTTCTTCTTCTGTGTTCTATTTTTTTGACATTTTTGGGAATGATTTGCCTTAAGATAGATTCTAGTTAAGTTACTAGGCTAAAATTAACCATTTAGGGGTTAATAGACGTAGTTTAGGGGTTAAACGACTTAGTTTAGGGGTCCAACGCATAAGAAAATGACCAAACGACCTCTGACTTAACTAATGTAGGGACGGGACGTGACTAGACCAACGGTCTGTGCTAGTAAACCGTTTATAGGGTCTTGGGAGGTTAAAATTGGGTCTGATCTATGGACCACGGTCCGTAATCTAACCTACGGTTTGTGGATCCGGCCGTGGGTCACCCTATGGTTCGTGAATGGCAACCAAGAGTTGCACCTGAAACTCTAAAATCTACATTTTGGTTTGTTCTAGTATACAAGGTGTTACAAGTATCAATTGACATTGTGCATAATAGTATTGATATTTATATTCGGAAAAACTTAACTATTTTGAGATGATGAACTTGATACCTGTAAATGGTCTAGTTAATAATTGTGATTGGCCTATTTGACACTAGTGACTGGCATACTTGATAGTTGTGATTGTCGAATTTGTGACTGTTGGACAATTATTTTCAAGTCTTGTGAATTGTGCATCGTAAATTTATTAGGTTATGGTGATTTTTATGCAGTTTGTAGTTTGAGGAGGTTTGGTTGGGATGAAATGAGTACTTCTATTGTAGCTAGTTTTGCCTACTTATTTGGTTACTTTTTGAGCATCGTAGTGTTTGGTACTTACTCCTTGCTTCTACACTTGTATAGGTTTAGAGGCTAGATATGTGTGATTTCCTTTCTCATAGTTACACTTGAGGCTTCTTAAGGATACATTGAGAGCAAGATGTTTGTCATTCCAGCGGGCTCTATTGTTCCTTATTTTATGTCTTGTTACATTTGAGAAACAAAGACATTGAGACTTCCAATTATGTTTTAATTCTGCACTTTATACGTTAGTGTTTTGTATACATGTCGAATTTTGGGGTTTCATTAGAATGAATAAGTGTTCGATTCTTATGTTATTATTGTTTACTTTCCACTTTTCTTTCATGTTTTTGGATTAAGGTTCACTTGTCTTGGTGAGAATAGACAAGTGTCATCATGTCTAATTTTTGAGTCATGATAAGTTACTACCAATTTCATGCAAGCCCCTTATCTTTCCACTTGCTTATCTATTCGAGGAAGTTTGTGGAGTAAAGTTAATCTCAAACTAATTTCTTTTGTTCCTGCACTGTCTTTTGAAAGGCTAGATATTAAGACAAATGATAGTATGCACATCCTGATTTATCATACTTTAGTGTTACTACAATGTCTACCCTCCACTCAACTACCATAATAGATATCCAGAACAAGATGACTAGATGCAATTATGTAAATATATATGCATAAACAGTTCAAAAATGTCTGTATATATATCCTGTGGATATTCTAATTTACATTCCAACAAAAATATTTCACACACACAGACATAATGTTGGACCTATGCTCACACGGACGACATAAATCTCGTAGAATAGAAACATGTGAACTTTTAGGAATGAATTTTTTTATTTCATAAAATATCAACTAATACCACAATTACAATCCATAGAAGTCATTTGACTAAATATGTCTTGCATAAGGTATTATAATAGGTATGAAAACTAGCTTTGCTTTCAATTTATAAAATACTCACAGACAAGCATTATCACAATAAAACTCACACACCTTTTCGAGCAATTTGCACATGGGTGTGCAATTTAAGAGAAATGCTTGATAAACCTCCAATAATAGTCAACATGCCAAGAAAACTTTTAACAACTCTAATATAGTATTTTGTTTTGTTTTTGTGTCGGCTGAATATCAGCCATATGTACAAAGTAATAGTCTTTTATTTTTGTCGTGTTGTGTCGGCTGTAAAAAGTCAATTATAAAAGTCGTAAAGTAAATAGTAAGTGTGTCGGCCAATAATAAAGATAGGCCACTAAGTTTTTTGTTTTTAGCGTCGGCCAAATGTAAAAAGGCCAAGTGTAAAGTAGATGTCGGCCATTTTTGGCCAAAATTGGTAGATTGTTGTATATAAATAGAGGGTTTCCCCTCATAAATAAAATCATCAATCTTCCATCATCTTCTCCTCTATATAATATTTTCTCTTTCTTTACAAATCCGCTTCCACCCCCAAATTGGTATCAGAGCTAGCTAACTAATTAATCTATTAACTATGGAAAAATCTGGAGCTACAAATCTACAAAATCAGGTATACACTTCTAAATTTATGAGTAGCTAAATAAATTTATTCCTGAAAATCTCTTGTTGATTATAATTATTTATCATGACTTAATAATGTTATAATAAGCATCTTTAGAAGGCTTGCTACAGAAATATTCTTCGAATAAGTATGCCCAGACTATGCCATCCTAAAGTTGAAACCGGTAGGCAAGAAGGCCGTTTAGGGGAGTAAACAAAGTTGAGGCGCTGTTAGGGTAACTAATCAAAGAAGAAAGCTGTAGTAGTGGCTAGACGAGATGATTATTAAATCATTATTATTTCATAATAAATACGTATAATCCATTAAGAGGTTGGAAGGAATAAAAACTTTTAGCAAAAATGAATAAAATGAGTACCTATTTAATAGATGATGATGATAATTATAAAATATTACTACTCTATATACTAAAAAATCTGAGTACTGATATAAAAAGAGAAATTTATCACAAACTGGTAACATATGAAATAATAGAAATAACAACCCAAGGTTGGACTGAGTTAACCATACAAAGTATACAAGATGAACTTTACTATGATATGTATGATTTATATGACGATCTAGATATATTTACAGATTGATGATTGAATTAGAAAAAATTGAAATATGGCAAAGACGAAGTATAAGATATAGGAAAAAATTAGTTAAAAACCGAACCAAGTTAAGTAAACTTTTTAAAATTTTATACAGAAAAATATAATGAACAAAAGTAAAAAGATTAAAATAAAAAGAACCAAGATAGATAAAAAAGTAAGAAAGACATGGAAAAAATTAAAACCCTTGTATATAGAATATAAACTATCATAACTAGTCAAAACAGATAACGATAAAAAAGATCATTTGATAAATATAATTTCGAAAACGGAATACAAATATGTTTGCTATTTGAAAAAAACAGTATGAACAAAGAAAAATATAAACAACAATTAATAGAAAAAATAATGGAAAAAATAACTGAAAAAGAACAAGAATTACAACATAGAAAAGGAAGGTTAGAAGAAAATATATTAGCAGGAGTATGTAATAAATCAATACTAGCACAAAGAAAAGTTATATTTATGTTAGAATTAGAATTAGATTGTCTTGAATATGAATTAAAACATAATATAATACATAAATTATAATGAACAAAGAGGAATTTGCAGTAGACGAAAAGACATATGAAAACCAAGACGGAATGATAATAAAAATAATATTTTCAAATTTAGGAAGAAGATATAAAAAAAATAGGAAATAATTTATACTTGATGTTAGAAAAAGAAACAGCAAGATTAGAAGATAGTTTAACAGCCATGATAAGAATAACAAAAGAAAATGAAGAAATAGATAAATCAAGAGAAATAGAAAAAATAAAAGTAGAAGCAAAACAAGAAGTACAACATTTAGAAGAAATAAAAAATACAAGAATAAACGAATTAGAAAAAGAATTAGCAAGATTAAAATTGTTATATGAAAATAAACAAAAAGAAAAACAGATAGAAAAAGAAAAAGAATTAACAAATAAAATAAACGAAATGGAACAAAAATTAAATGAAGATCTTGAGATAAATGAAGTAAATGAAATAGATGAAAATGAAAATGACCAAAATCAGAAATAAGTGATATAAGTGAGACATATACAGAAATTTTAGAACAAGTAAATAAACAAAAAAAATTAGAAATAAACACAGGAGATATGAATAGACCTAGTACGTCAAGAGTAAAACCCCCAGATAATAATCCCAGAAATAGTCCTAGAAGTAGTCCTAGGTGGACACCACCAACTTATTATACAGAAAGTTATCAACAATCAGATAGAAATAATGCAATATGGAACAGTAGATTAAATAAATATGGATACCAAAACCAATAAGTGAACAATATAATTTCTTAGATTTAGATTGTGTCACAGACATAAATAAAGCAATATACTATGGACAGGAAATATATCTAAACAGTTAATAGATAACAAAATAGAAACAACAAAAACACCAAGATACATAGAAAGAACATTCGTAGGAACAGCAAAATTATGGATAGAAAATCTACCCTCAGAAAGTTTAGAAGTACTTAGGAATGATAAGAAAATGGATGGATCCCCATCAACAATAAATATAGATATACTAGACAAATATGAATCAGCAATAAGAAGTGAATTTGGAGGTATGACCACGGATATAAGAGAACAAAATAGAGAAAAAATAATAAATAGACAACTTATGACAAAATTAGCTATATGTAAAATGTGTTATATAGAAGAATATACTTGTGCATTCAAAGAATATTATTACAAAGCTAAATACAATTTAGACGAAGCAAAAGAAATAAGAAAACAATATTTTACAAAATTACCAGAACCATTTAGTACAAAAATAATAAAGGATTGGAATAATGAAGGAATGGTAGATACTTTAGGAGCTAGAATAAAATTTCTATCTCAATGGTTTACACAATTATGTGAGAACCAAAAAGAAAAATTAAAAATGGAAAAAGTACTAAATAAAAATTTAGCATGTTGCAAAAATAAAATGGCACCACAATTTGGATGTACAAATAAAAAACAAAAATCCAAAAGATATAAAAATTATAGAAAAAATAAAACTAAGTATAAATATAAACAACCAAGACGAAGGTATTATATAAAAAATTATAAAGTAAAAAGACAATATAAACCAAAGAGGAAGATATCCCAATGTACTTGTTACAATTGCGGAAAGATAGGACACATAGCTAAGAATTGCAAATTATCAAAAGATCCAAAAAGAAAACAAATAGCAGAATTAATCATAGACAATGAAAAATATATGCAAATAGAATACATAGACTATGAATTAAGTGATAACGACAGCATATATGAAGTATCAGATATAGAAACTGAAAATGGAGAAGAAAATTTAGATGATGAAATAGAAGAAGAAATATAATGTTTGAAAACGAAATAAACGAAATAATATCTAAAGAAAATTATGAAGATGAAGAATCATCACACCAAAAGATTATATTTGATAATACAATTTTTGAACAAATAAAAGGAAAAGAATTAGATTTAAGTGTTGAAAAGATACTTGAAATACCTATATTAAAAAACTGGTTTAAAAGACAAAAAGAAGAATACTATGTAGTTAGTCAAAAAGAACACATCATAGACTGTAAATATACAAGCGGAAAAGCATGTATACCTATAATAAGTAAACGAATAATAAAGAAATACAAGACATAAAAAATAAAGCAGCTATAAAATATGTACATTTAGGAGGAACGGAAATACTAATAAAAGCTTGTTTCAGAGAAGGAATAGATACACCCATTGAAATATATTTAGCAGATGACAGAATAATACACCCTATAGAAAAAAGTGTAATAAGTGCAGTTAAAGGAAATTTAATATACCAAAAATTTAAATTTATAATAAGTGCTAATTATACAGTAGCATTAACAGATACAAATATAAATAAATCATTAGTATTATATTGGAAAATGTCAGGAATAGAGTTAACACCAGGAAGTAAGGTATTCACAACAAGATGTAAAAATCTATATATGTTAACAACAAAACACAAAATAACAGCAAGGAATAAAATTGATAAAATAAAAATAGAAAATCCTTTTGAAAAAATAATTACTGTAATAGATAATAATGACTATAGCTATAAAGAAATTGATACAGAAGGAGATTTGGAAATAGTAAAAGAAAGATTAAGCACATCAAGTATACCAAATACAAGCACATTAAATATGTTAACTAGAGCTACCTCATCAAGGATGAGTACATCTAAAAGAAAATATGAAATACCACAAAATTTATTAGAAGAAACGACACCATATCATTATTTTATAACAGGAATAATGGACCAGAGAAAATATAAAATCTTGATAAACACAGGACAAGAAGAAAATCATATAACAAGAGAATTAGTATTAGAAGAAGAAATTATGAAAACAGGACACATATGCCCTGGATTACCTAGTGAAATAGTAAATACAAATGAAGAAACAACAGAAAAAGAAATAATTATAGGAGGAATTCCATTAAAAATACAATTTAAGATATATGAAGGAAACCATAATATCACGTTAGGAGTAAAATGGTTAGAAAAAGTTAAACCATACAACATAGAAAATGAACAATTAACAATAACTTGTCAAAATAAGAAAATAATTATAAAAAGAACAAAATGATTAATGAAAATATTTATACTTGCAAAAATTATTGTAGAACGATATCACAACAGATATTATACCCCTATGATAGATACGGAGCAGAAGCAAATATATGTAAATATAATTGTTTACCAGAAGATAAATGGGAAAAAATAAAACACCAATGGTAGTAACAGGATTTAATAATGAAGGAAGTATGATTAAATATAAAGCAAAAA
This sequence comes from Solanum corneliomulleri, assembly GCA_027704805.1. Classification (NCBI taxonomy): domain Eukaryota; kingdom Viridiplantae; phylum Streptophyta; class Magnoliopsida; order Solanales; family Solanaceae; genus Solanum; species Solanum corneliomulleri. The sequence goes on from JAKWIY010003058.1 coordinate 56,544,968, forward strand.
ATATAAAAATACAAATATGGGATAAAATATTAACAATAGAAGAAATCTATAATTTTGAATTCACAACAAAAGATATGTTGCTAGGAATGCCATTTCTAGACAAATTTTACCCACATATAATAACAAAAACACAATGGTGGCTTACTACACCATGTGGCTATAAAATAGGAGCAAAAAGAGTAAAAAATAAACAATGAAAATCTATAGAATGGATTAAAGGTAGTGAAAAAATAAACCAGGAAATGGAAAATATAAATGAAAAACAAATATCACAATTAGAAATCATTATATTTACAATAGACAAAGTTAAAATAATTAATGAACAACTAGAACAATTATATAATGAAGATCCACTACAAGGATGGGAAAAACATAAAACAAAAATAAAAATTGAATTAATAGATGAAAATAGTATAATAACACAAAAATCATTAAAATACAACTTTGATGATTTGCAAGAATTTAAAATACATATAAATGAATTACTAGAAAAAAATTATATACAAGAAAGTAATAGTAAACATACAAGCCCAGCATTTATAGTTATAAAACACAGTGAACAAAAAAGAGGCAAAAGTAGAATGGTTATAGACTACAGAGATTTAAATGCCAAAACAAAAACATATAACTATCCAATACCTAATAAAATACTTAAAATAAGACAAATACAAGGATATAATTATTTTAGTAAATTTGACTGTAAATCAGGATTTTACCATCTAAAACTAGAAGAAGAATCTAAACAATTAACAGCATTCACAGTACCGCAAGGATTCTATGAATGGAATTTATTACCATTTGGATATAAAAATGCACCAGGTAGATACCAACATTTTATGGATAACTGTTTTAACCAGTTAGAAAATTGTGTTGTATATATAGATGATATATTACTATATTCTAAAACACAAGATGAACATATAAGATTATTAGAAAAATTTATACATATAATTAAACATTCAGGTATAAGTTTAAGTAAAAGTAAAGCAGAAATTATGAAACCACAGATAGAATTTCTAGGAATACAAATAGATAAAAATGGAATAAAAATGCAAACTCATATAGTACAAAAAATAATTACTATTGATGAAAATATAGATACAAAAAAGAAACTACAATCATTCTTAGGATTAGTAAACCAAGTAAGAGAATACATACCAAAACTAGCAGAACATTTAAAACCACTATACAAAAAACTCAAAAAAGATGTTGAATATCATTTTGACAACAAAGACAAAGAACACATAGAAAATATCAAAAAGTTATGCAAAAAATTATCAAAACTATATTTTCCTGATGAAAGTAAAACATTTACATACATAATTGAAACAGATTCAAGTGACCACAGTTATGGAGGAGTACTAAAATATAAATATAACAAAGAAAAGGCAACATTTAAATCAAATTTTAGATGCTACATCAAAATAGAATTGTGTTTCTTTTTTAATCTTCTCTACCCTCAACTTCAATGCCAACTTCTGCTCCTCCATATGTTTATCTTGAGGTATTTCTAAGTCAGGGTGCTGAATCTTAAGCATTAGTATTCGTTTTTTTTTTCTTTCTCGTTACATGTTTGCAATTTTTTTTATGGAGATCTTCCAATTCCTCAAAACAATTTGATTCACCCTCAGCATAATGACGTCGGGGGTCCTCTACTTTCATTTTGAGAAAATTTTCAATTATATCTTCTACTCTTGTGGAACCACAGGAATATGGTTTTCCACCTGGTGAAAAAAGCATATCATCTTGGATAAAAGATTAAAGTGCACATTACCATAGGGTAAAAGATTCACGCCTGGGGCTATGTAATCTTGGAGATAACATAAACCATATGCCCTCATCCTTGTACAAAAATTTGGGTTTTTGAAGTCCTAAGCCGACCACCATCATTTACAACTTGTTGACCGCTATGTTGCCAGACCAGAGGGAGTTGTGGAGGTTGTTCTAGTGCAAGTGGGGTCTTCATCTTTTCGGTGGACTTCATTCTGTTAAGCTTTGAGCCTGATCCTTACGTACCATTAATATTGGGGTGACCTTTCTTGGCCACTAGATGTGCATTAATATATGTAACAGATGGACAATTGACTATGATGAATGTATTTGATGTATACTAGAAATTAAATTTGGCCGTTGTTTCATTGGAATTGTGAGCAATCATTGTCATTGATCTTGCTGTGAAAATTCACTAAATCTGTAACGCCTAACTTATCATAAGAAGTTCCACATAGGCAAAACGCATGAGAGATGTTGGGTATATAAGTAAGTAGACCTTACCAGCTAGTGACATATTTTAACATTGTGTGGGCCTAGGCCGAAAGTAGACAATATCACTAGTGGGTTGGGCCGTTACAAGTAGTATCAAAGTAATTCTTATTATAGCCTTGTCAATGTGGGTAAGAGTTCAACTGAAATTAGACAAATCTCGATAAGGCAAGGCAAAGCTCAGTGTGGAGTCTAGGAAAATCCCCCGTTCAGTGGGGCAAACCTCAGTGAGGAAACTGAATCCATGAGGGGGTGTATGCACCCCAATTTAAGATAAGAAGTCCCATATTGGCAAAACACATGAGAGACGTTGCGTACATAAGTGAGTAGGGCTTACGAATTAGTGATGTGTTTTAAAGTTGTGCAGGCCTAAGCCCAAAAAAGATATTATCACTAACGGGTTGGGTGATTACAACATCTCATCTAAAGACCCACTAGAGAGAGTATTAAGAGGGCATAGTGTTTTTTGGAGATATTAAGGTGCAAGATATAGTGCAAACTTTGGCAACCGCACATGTTATGAATAAAGGCGTTTGGGTACCATTGAATAGAGGGTTGGGGCCTCGACCATAAACATCAATTGAAGAAGCTCTTATATGATGCTTTTAAATGGCAAAATGATATATAAATACTGGTTGAAACAATAAATATAAGGTAAAACCATAACTATTTTACTTTTTAAATGAAAACAAAACTCACTCAGATGCCATAAGTTATAGAAGTCATTTTCCCTTCTAATAAATTGTTTCCTCAAAAAAAACATTTAAGCAAAAAACACTATCATAAAAGTATTGCCCTCCATACTAAACAAGTAGAATAGGATTTTATTATACCTTGTCTTTGATTCAAGAAAGAAAAAAAAATTCATGTCCACTAGACAATAGAGATACTATATATAACACCTACCAAAAAGTAAATGTTTCTTTATAAATTCAGTTTTTTATGTTAGAAAAATATTTTCTTGTACCTTTTGGTTGTTATATAGTAAAAGAAAAATTCTCATACAATTGGCAACTCCCTTTTTTGGCATGATAGAGGCAATTTGATGTCTTGTTGGTTGATTCGGACCAAAAGTTTACTACAAATATCAAGGATTTGCTGAAGTCTTCTGATTACAATAGTAACATCTCTAAAAATTATATTTAGAACTTGAAATATTGGATTCTTTGATATCAGTGAACTCTATATGATTTCAATTTATATGACTAGTAAATTTACCCGTATTTTGCGCGGGAATTTTGTATCACTTAATTTATAAAATAATAATTTAAATCTATCAGCCATTAAAATTAAAATGCTATATTATTTTATAGACAAGATTACGTGATAACAAACATTAATAATGTAAAGAAAAATGAAACTTCTTACAGCTTATCATTTTTCTTGAGATAAGGGTAATTTATCTTATCATTTATCCTTGGGATAATGCAAAAGTAACCTCTCAACTTATGCCCAAAATCTCAGAGACACACTTATACTATACAAAGGTCCTATTACTCCCTAAACTTATTTTATTTATAATATTCTACCCCTTTTCGCCTTACGTGGCACTATCTTGTAGGTCCAACATTGGTTGACTTTTTCTTTCAAACTAGTGCCACATAGGCCTAAAAGAGGTAGAAAATTATTTATAAAATAAGTTACGGGGGGTAATAGGACCTTAATATAGTATAAGTGTGTCTCTGGGATTTCGGGCATAGGTTGAGGGGGTACTTGTGCATTTTCCCTTTATCCTTAATTACATAAGTACAAATTAATGACTTTAAAAAACATAAGTACAAATTAATGACTTTAAAAATACATACCAAGATCTGTAATATAAGCAATGGTGTTAGTGAGTCACTCAACACGAAACAAGTACACAAATAATTAGTTGATAAAGGTAACTTATCGTATCATTTATCCGTAATAACAAAAGTAGAAATTAATGACTGTAAAAATACATACCAAAATCTTTAACATAAGCAATGGTGTCATTAAGCCATTCAACAGGAAGCAAGTACACAAATATTTAGTTGTGTAAAAGAAGAAGAAAACAAGAACAAAGGTTTAGAATTTTCGTTGTTTTAAAAGAGAGGAAATCCCCATATTCATAACAAACAAAGAGCGGCCTGCACAAATGTTTATTGTGCCTTATCGGAAAGGTTACAACTACTTGGAAGATTTGCAACTCTTCGTAAAAGTCACAACATTTCATAAAAGTCGCAACTTTTCACGAAAGTCGCAACTCTTTATTAAAGTCGCAACTTTACATAAAAGTCCCAACTTTTCATGAAAGGGGAAGGCTAGTTAAATTTAAATAGGAATTCTTGTTTATGGGAGCGCCACATAGGCGGACCTAAGGTTTTCTTATATATATATATATATATATATATATATATATATATATATATATATATATATATATACACACACAACGCACACACACAAACTTCATATTTTCAAGTAATCGATGTTTTACATTGTCATTTGGTGATGAAGGATAAGCTTATATGCTAGTATCATTCACACAAGCATAAGATATATACACAAAAATGATAAAGTTGTTTTATTTTAAAAATACAATACTATTTGTTTAAAAATGGTGTGAAGATGATTAGGTTTAGGAAAATCAATTAATCTTATTATTGAAGAAAAATCGACTTTCCAAATTACGGAGTCGCCACTTAATTTTTGATAAAATCAAGAAAAATTTAAAATTTTCAAAAGATTCAAAACAGATAAAATCAATTGAAAAAGGTTTGAAGTTCAATGTACATCCCGAGAAGGTGTTAGGCCCTCGGGATGCCCGCTGACTTGCGGTTGACCGGCGATTTGACTAAAATGACATTAAAAATATATTTTTTAATTTTTAACTTAGTAAAGAAATCGTTTTGATATACTTATTCCATTTTTCATTCCTTATTATTTTCTAAAGGAAAACATTTAAAGGAAATTAACTTAAGGAAAACTAAATAGTGATAAAAGTAAATAAAACAAAATAAGTAAATAAAATAGTAAAATTTAAAATAATGAAAAATGGCTACCATTTAGGAGATTATTAAAATTCTACCAGAACTCTAATTAATTCAAACAAATAATAAATAAAGAGAGAAAAAATATTTGAACTTGGTCTTAGTTGCCCAAATTCATTCATTTGGGCTTTGGCCCATCAGTCTTAAACTAATTTCAAAATATGGGCCCCTTTCAACAGTTCAAATCCTGCAAAACAAATTGGCCTTTAGATCTATTAAAATTTTTTGCTGAAAAGGGCCCTGGCCCATTTCTTGTAAGAAACAAGAAGTATACACAAGATGTATACTGCTGTATACGGTGTATATCCAAACCATTTTTTGGACTTTTGAGCCCTGCATTTGTTTGAATACACATTTTACGCTATTTCCCCTGTATTTACCATATTATCGGCGTATTTGTACCTGTACTGCCTTTATATACCATTTTTAACCTGTTTAACAATTGTATATCGCTGCCCAAAATATATACCAATGTACACGGGCTGTATCCTATGCACGTACTCATTGACTATTCTTGTATTTAATCTGAAATTGGCATCCCTGTACGTTAACCTGCAATTCACATTTTTTACACATATTTATAGTATTACGCGCCTGTATACCAGTGTATACAGGTTGTATATCCGCCTGTTTTTCAGCTTTCGAAAGTTGAAAGTCCCTTTTTTAGCAGCATATCTTCACTACTACAAACCCAGATTCTGAATTCAGATTTCCTGTGCATCTTTTGACCTGTATATCAAGGTATAAAATGTGTATATGGCTGGTATACACCTTCTCAACATCTGCCAACTGTAATTTCCAGCGACACACATTGCCATATTTCGAACTGCATTCCAATTTTGAAGCAATCTAGGACTTGAAAAGATGTTTTGAGCCTTCATGGCTCAAATGAAGGATGCAAGGAGGAAAATTGAGTCTCAAAACGGACTCGAGAGGAGTTTTCACATGCAATCAAACGAAAATGAATTAGCACTTGAAACGATAAACTAATAACAAGTGTTTTGAGCAAAACGGAGATAAAGATGAACTACTTGAAGATATGAATTAGAGGGGGAGATAAATGACTTCAAAACAAATCCAAATGATATTAAGAAATAATCTCACAACAACTAGGATAAGTAATAAGGCAAGCAATGCATATACACATTGATAAATCTGTTAAGTGCATGAAGATACATCACTGTCATTAGTAAATACAAGATAGACATGCACACCTTTTAAAATTATGAATTAGGCTCGAACATGATGATTCCAAAATAAAACTCATGTGAACTAAACAATAAGCTTGCAAAATCTTATAAAAGCAAAAACAACAAGCAGCAACACATAATGCACTTATGAGCCCCTCCTGCCCAGGAAATAAACATGGCAGCACTCATGGCAAACTAACTCCAACATGACATACATTTACAAAGATCAAAGCATGGTAGATACTTCCTTTAAGAGCAAAAATGAGAAGTCCAAATGGAAACATCTACTAAGGAGAAACAGTGAGCAGCTAGTCATTAACCAAATATTCATACTAAACATTTATCTCAAATGTACTTGTTTGAGATCTTTTCTTAAATAGTAAAAACATGACCTTCATTTGTAAACCCCTTCTTTATAATCACACAAATAGGTAGAAAGATGCCACAAGATTAAGCATTTAATAATACCATGCTAACAGAGGGTAAACAGAGCAAGAAGATTGCTCCTCATGATAGCAGACACAAAATCTGTACATAAACACGCTAAGAAACCCGAAAATAACGACACAATGAATCCACAAAAATGCTACTAACTAGATGATGTAAGAGGGAACAAAGAGGAACATCATCTCAAAGAAATCTCATGCTAAACCAAACAAAGAAGGTTCAATCCATAACAATTGGAATCAAACTAAAGCATGAATGAAATGAGAACTATCACCTTTTCCGAGCAGCGAACCGGACGGCAACGAACAAGACGAGCTCTCCGACCACACAACCACGAACAGAAGAGAGAAACTGCTAAGCTAAAGCTCCCAAATTCTTATCGTTTGGAGCCTGTTTCTATGTATTTTGGTCGATTGGTGAATACGGTGCATAATTAGTATATATTTTTTTATAACTTAGACGTAAAGAAAATTTCTTCTTCCCAAAAAAAAACCCCCAAAACAGTGGGAAATAACAATATATATAGTCATTTCTCAAGGGTGGAGAGCGAGGGGGGGGGGAACGAAAGAAGGTTTGGGGCAAATTCGCGATTTTCCATCCCATTTGAAATCCAAAACCTAAGGGGATAAGGTTTGAAACGGAATGGTACGAATTTGTACTATTTGCTCAACAGAAAAAGGATCTGGGACGTCCAATTTGAGGGGAAGGACGAGAGAGGAGGGGGATTTCGACACCTACGTGTATTATTCGTATGAGAGAAAAGGGAGAGGGGAAGGTCGCGTTGTACGGGAGATGGGAGGGTCTGTTTTTCCTGGGAATTGCGGGCTGTGAAGAGGAAGAAGGGGAAAACGGGTCAAAGGGAAAGGGGAAAAAAAGAATTTGGTTGGGAAGAGAGGGGGAAAAATGGGCCTGGATTAGGGATTTTTTGGAATGGGCTGGAAAGGGAATTGAAGGGAGTGGGCTGAAAATTAATTTAACAGGAAAGGGCTAGAAAGAGAATGGGCTGGAAATTAATTCAAAGGGAATGGGCTGGAAAGGGAATGGGCTGGAAATTAATTTAAAGGGAATGGGCTGGAAAGGGAATGGTATAAGAAATAAAGTGGGCTGATCTGAAAAGAATAAGTGGGCCTGGATGAGAGGAAAAAATGGGCTAGGAAGGAAATTAAATTGGGCTGCTGAAAGGGAATAAAAGAGGAATGGGCTGGAAGGGAATAAAAGGAAATGTGTAAATGACCCAAAGCTAAGAGATATAGCTAAGTGAATTCATAAATTAGCCAAATCAAATTTAATTTGCAAATTCGGTTAAATCTTAAATAAGATGAATTAATATTATTTAATTAACGAGCTTCCTAATTTTTTTTAAAAAAATAATAATTTTAATTGTAAACTAGTGATAAAAAAAACCCATAATTTAAACTTAAACTAGTTTAATAGGATACTTACTAAAATTAAAATATTTTTGAGATGATTTTTGAATAATCATAAAATATACTAATTATATACATAATTATGTAAAATATATATATTATCCAAAAGTTATAAGAAATGACAAAACTATTCAAAATAACACAAACTTTATTTTTTTTTCCTTAAAATTTATAAAACTAATTATTTTAAATTGCTTGGAAAATTTAAGAAGCTCATGAATTAATTTCTATCGGAGAGGGTCAAAATTAAGTGTCAACAAAAGTTATGATAGAATATATTTCAAATATGTGTATTGGCAGAATCAGATGCACAGATCAAAGTAATTCGTGTTGCTTGTACTTACTGTTGGATATTATTCCATAGATTATGTATCGTCTTGTCAATGTTTTTTGGGCTCAATTAAATTTTATTTCTTAAAATGATTAACGACTGGCGTTTCTAATTTTCTCCTTGATCATAAAATTATTTGCTATACCACAAAGCGCACTTTTACTATTTGTCATTTTAGAATAACTATATGATGTGGTTCACATATTTTTTCTCTGTGAAAAATACTTAACAATAAAATTCAAATATGAAGAAATTTAATAAAGTCAAAAAAATAAATTGTAACACATAAAATGAATGTGTTGTTATATTGTCAGTAATTTTAAAATTATTATGCAAGAATTACTTTTTTGAAGGGGTAATTTTACATTCAAATAATTAATACCTAAATTGCTAGTTTAGTAATCGAGGTTGCACAAAATTGGAGCCAGAAAAGAAATAAGTTGAATTTGGAAAAATACTCTCTAAGGCTAATGCACATGAGTAAAATTTATTTTGTATCATACACGAAAGGGATCTTGTTTATATATGCGCTTATGATAAAAAAAAATTTGATACTTTATTTCTATATATATGCGTATCATGTTAAAAATAAGAACCAACTTCTTTTGTAATCTTGAATATGCCAATAGAGTCAGTTGATATTTGAAAAGTACCTATATGAGTTGTCGGATCCTAAAAAAAAAAAGTTTTTCTGGGGACACGTTGTTCAAATCGGATTTTCTTATTGTCCCTTTTAACACATCCCTTCGAACTTCCCGATTTCCAGACGAAGATACATCCATAATGGAGAGATTCCACCATCTCACTTAGAGCTAGCCTAGATGTAAAATATAAATGCATTAATTTTGTTGAAGATGAACATAAAAGAAAATTGATGAGTGTATAAGAGCTTTCTTTGATTTATCACTTTCACAATATTCACAAGTTACAAAAAACAAATTCAATTAATTCATCAATTTAGGCAACATAAAGCATCATTAAAGACCGAAGATGAAAAAACTACTTAATGACATAAGAAATCCATGATCTTTTATTTTTTTAAATCTAAAACCTCATAAAGATGGATAATTCATTACTAACAACAAGTGATTTCATTAAAAAACAACAATTGTTCATGATTGAAGACTCAATCTCTAGTTAAATCTTCTCTAAGCATATCTTCAATTTTAATAACTCCAATTATAAACTCCATGATACTCCTGACTTCAATATTCCTCCTCATCTTCTGGCTCAGGGGCAACATTTAAATCAAATTTTAGATGCTCCATCAAAATAGAATGTTGTGTTTCTTTTTTCATCTTCTCTACCTGCAACTTCAATGCCAACTTCTGCTCCTCCATATGTTTATCTTGAGGTATATCTGAGCCAGGGTGCAGAATCTTATGCATTAGTATTCGTTTTTTTTCTTTCTCGTTACATGCTTGCAATTTTTTATGGAGATCTTTCAATTCCTCAAAACCATTTGATTCACCCTCAGCATAATGACGTCGGGGATCCTCTACTTTCATTTTGAGAAAATTGTCAACTATATCTTCTATGCTTGTGGAACCAGATGAATATGGTTTTCCACCTGGTGAAAAGAGCATAACACCAACATCTGCCCCAGTCTGAGTTGCAAACTTCTTTGCATCCTCAAACAAAGTTTTTTTTCTTTTTGAGAAACTCACAACACGTCCTCTTTCAGACTCGATGAGCTTCATTTCAATTTTTTGCTTGCCTTTTTTAGTCTCATTTTCCATTGCAAAAGAAAATGATATGAAGAAGACAGTAATATATTTTTGTTGAATAAGGCTGAGCAATTTCAAGAGAAACACTTGTACAATTTATAATAGGTGTGTGAGTGTACTTCTCACGAGTATTGTAATGCTTTCTTGTCAGGATTCTAACTATCACGTGTATTGTCATGTTTACTTAATACTTTTATATGCGAGTATATCTATTTATTTATTGCTTTCACATTATATGGGTCTTTCTATCATGTGTGCATTCACGTGTGTTTTCAAATTTGTATAATGCATTCATATTATGGGTCTACTATCACATTCATATTATGAGTCTGTATTTTCATATTATGTGATATCTTGTAACTCAATAAAAATTTTAAAGTTGCAAGGTAATAATGTCGAATTTAATTTAAAGACAAATAAAAAAATAATGTTTATATATATATATATATATATATATATATATATATATTCTAATAGTCGATGTTTTACATTGTCATTTGGTGATGAAGGATAAGTTTATATGCTAGTATCATTCACACAAGCATAAGATATATATACAAAAATGATAAAGTTATGATAGAATACATTTCAAATATGTTTATTGGCATGATCAGATGCCCAGACCAAAGTAATTTGTGTTGCTTGTACTTACTATTGGATCTTATCCCATAGATTTTATATCGTGTTCTCAATGTTTTTGGCTCAATCAATTTTTATTTCTTAAAATGATTAGCGACTGACGTTCCTAATTATTTCCTTACTCGTACAATTATTTGCTATACCACAAAGCCCGCTTTTACTATTTGTCATTTTAGAACAACTATATGATGTGGTTCACATATTTTTCCTCTGTGAAAAAATAATTAATTGTAAAATTTTAATATGAAGAAATTTAACAAAGTCAAAAAATTTATCTATTGCTTTGACAAACCTTGGTGTAATAAATCTTTAAATAAATATGACTTTTACATACTTCACAATGTTAATAGTATATGTGACTAAAATTTTGATATATACCTCAAATAAATAGTAAATATTATAATTACTTCATCATAGTATATGTAGGAGTGCATCTCACCGACTTTCCACGAATTCACCATTTTGAGAAGAAAAAACTGAAAGTTCATTTTATTCTTTTAAAAAGTAGTTTTTAAATCAATAGTAAAAAGTCTAATTGAAATAACTTTTAAGTCAAAAAATAAAAGTATGGTGAGACCTACTTTTGGTTTTTGACTTATTTTAAGTCATTTTAAACTTATTTTAAGTAATTTTTGTCCTTGTCAAACACTTCCTCACTAATTTTAAGTCATTTGTTAATATTTAAATTTTTTTTTTTTACATTTGACAAACACTTCCAAATGTTAAAAATTGACTTAAATGTATATTTAATCAACTTTTAAATCAATTCAAACACCCTTTTAGACGCTAATGCCTACTCAATAAGTAACATATAAACTATATAATTGATGATATATTCTCGCTAAGGCTTGTTGACATTATTTTTAAGACCTGTGTAGGTGCATAAATCATGTGCAGGATTAGTTATCCAAAAGTAAGATCATCTTAACATTTTAAACAGAATATTACTTAATTGTTTTGGATATTTCATTAAACATTTTAGTAGCGTAAGAAGTTCTTCCTTCACGAGAACTACCACCTCGCTATTGGCTTGGGACGGCTCGACCCAACACTTAAAAAGTCGATTGAAACTCCGCATTTGTAACTTGTTAGGCCAAGGGATCAACCGAAGTATGAAGAGGAGTTTCTTGTTCCACATTCTTCCTTACATTCTTTTTAGCGTAAGACCTTCGACTAGACTTGTCCTGAAGAGCATAAGGTATGGATTAGGAGAGAGACTTTATAGAGTTAAACTCTTTAGCATGACTTTAGAGTAATGAAAGAAGTGAAGTTTTCTAATAATCTTAAAGCCTCTCATTCATAAATATGGCGCTCTTCACACTCATTAACAAGACTCTACTAGATGTGGCTTATGAGACATCTTATGACCATTCTAAATTGTGTGCTCTGATTATCAAGTTTGTCACGGCCAAGGGTATAACCTAGATGTAATATAATATGGCGTATAAAACGCCGAAGGACTCCATACAAGCCACTTAGTTTTCACAACTTAAGAAATAGAACTATAAAGAGTAAAACAATCATCTTAAGTCCAAAACAGTTTTATAGAAAAGAGAAAGTCTAAACACATATCTCAGTATAGCCATCTATTACAGTCAAATGAAATTGGACGTGGCCTATACATCCTGTCCAAAAAAAAATACAAAAAGAGAATATAAAATGAGAGTAATTCGTCCTCTCGCACCATGAGGACTCAAAAAGCTTGGGGAAGAATCAAAGTCCAAGATCTAGCCACTAAAATGGGAATCCTGTCTGTCAAACCCTATATTTGGAGAAAATGTACGCAAGAGTATACGTTAGTACAAAAATGCACTAAGTATGACAGTTATGCATAAAAACATTTAAAATATTCTAAATGGGACATTTCATTCCATAACATGCAATTGACCAAGTAAAACATGATATAAAAAAGTTAAAAAACACAAGTCATAAATCATGGTCAATGCAAGAGATATTCCTTCAGTAACCTTAGTTCACTATAGTCTTGTTGTGGAAAATTATCCTTAATTAATATAGAGACCATTTGAGCTATAACATGATTACCCGATATCTCCAACACCAAAAAGGATTGTTGTACTTGCCTAAGGTAGAACCAAGAACTTCTAGCAGCCTAAGTGGATCCACTAGTTAATCATCCTATGAGAGCACATAATTTATGGAATAAGGAGATTGATACTAAAAACCGGACTCTACTAACTGAAGAACTTCCTTTTCATGAGACTTCTTCTAGAAACTCGACCTCTATTAGCGGGAGAGCGCCCATTTCAATGTCAATATCTACTTGGTGCTAACCATAACTTCCATGGAACAATATTTTCTTACTTATATATACTCATTATCCATGAAAAGACATGCCATCTTGTCAATCTAAGCTACTTCATTAGGAAAGCTCTTATTCATGATTCAATTAGGTAAGAATATTCTTTCAGCCTAAGAATCCTTTAATTGTGAGAAAACCTTTCACATCATGCTAGTATGTGTTTATGAGAATAACCTTTCACAACACAACATAAAATATCATGATTTGACACTTTACTCTCAAATCACCCTTTAACATTTGCATAGGTTTCAAAAGATCATGCATGAACTAATACATTGCCCTTTCAAGATTAAAAGTTTACTTTCTATCACAAAATCTATAAAATGATTTAGATATGGATTTTGTCATAAATTCATGTAATTCTATTACTTAATGCTTATGCTTCAGATTATAAAATTCCTCTTTCATAATCAAAAATCCACATCATATGATCACAATTTGGAAAAACATGGGGGTTTGCATAAGTTCATAAGGAAAACATCATAAAAGCATTGTAAATCATCAATACATGTATATTTAAACATAATTCAATCATTAAGATAAATAATCAGAAGAATCCATGGCGATTGAAGAAAACACTAGCTAATTGGGAATTCTACCTTTTGAAATAGAGGAATTCGGGGACTCCATGAATGTAAGAGATTTCATGGATGAAAATTGAAACCTATCGTACCTCAAGTCCAATTGCTTATCTTCAATGGAGTAATTGAGATCTTAGCTTTAAACCCTATGTTGAATCATTTTTCTTCTTCTTCAAGCTTTCTAGAGAGAGAATATTTGGGAGGAGATATGATTTCTTTTGTGGAATTTGGAATAATGAATTAAATGGGGTAAATTTTGGGGTAAAAAGGATTATATATGGGTTCTAAATATAGGCAAAACGACATAGTATAGGAATTAATTAATTAATTAGGAAAAAACCTAAATGCCCCTGAAAATAACTGTCAAACAATGACCCACGACACCACTATCACAGACCATGGATGGACCTATGGTCCGTCCTACACATCCGTGGTTAGGTGGTCTGAGACCTGATCTTGGGGGTTCGAACTACGGCTCCTGGACCCCTACGGTCCGTAGGTCCAGTCGTGTTCCTAGGCTTGGACAACTTTTTGGGTGGCCAATCCACGAATTCCACCTACGGTACTTGGGTAAACCTACGGACCATCAATGGTCCTCGTGGATGGCACCGGTAGGTTTTGAATGTTAGTTCATTACCCTTTTTAGAATACAGGGTGTTACAATCACATATGTTTTTGGGTCATGAAAACAAACATGATTAGTCAAGTTATAATAATCAAGAGAGTGTTCGTGGAAAAAGGGACAAAGGTTAACGAATTTAAGATACGGTGGTGGAATTGATGATTGTTGCCAAAGTATTAGTGATATTTTATTGTTATATAAATTAGTCAAATTATCTTGGATGGATTTTCAACGGATTGAAAGAGTGATGAAAAGTTTATGCAAAAGGTTTGATGATTTATTGACAATACTGTTTGATGAACATAAAAGCAACCAGCTATGTAAGAAAAGAAAACTCGATTCTCTTGATGTATATATTGATTTTTTTCACTCTTAGTTCGTAATTATGTTTTTGCCTTAATATTCTAGATTGTTTTATATTTTTGTTTTGATATATCCAAAAATCTATTGAAATATTTTTGTAAAGGAAATATACTAGTTAATTTACTTATCATAGCTATAGTATACCATAATTACATTCGCGACTAACATTATATATTAATTACGTGGGCTGACTTTGAGTTTGTATAATTAGCTACGTTTGTATATGTATGATTCGCCAGAATATACAAATACATATGTATAATCTAACGATATACATATATAATTTAGTTCTCTCCCACTCTCTGCCCTTTCTCGCTCGCCTCTCTCCTCCCTCACCCAATCTCGCTCGCCTCTCTCCTTCCTCTCCCAATCTCACTTCCCATATATACAATGCATATGTATAATATACAGTTATCTAATCGATATACAAATACAAGTCACCTCTCTCTCACTCTCTCCCTATCTCTCTCGCCTATCGCCTCCTTCTCCCAATCTCGCTCGCCTCTCTCCTCCCTCTCCCATTCTCGCTCGCCTCTCTCCTCCCTCTCCCAATTGTGCTTGAGATATATACAAATGCGCGCGCACACACACACACACACACACACACACACACATATATATATATATATATATATATATATATATATATATATATATATATATATATAAAACTATAGTTATGGAGAGTAGTAGGTTATTTTTGAGTGGATATATATATGAAAGTTCCTCTTTTTAAAATGCCTGTAAGTCTAATTATTCTTCATAATTAATTCAATTATCATAAAGATATTTTAATAATTAAGTGACAAACCTCTTATTTATATATTTAAATATATACATATCCAAATCATTTTTGGGGGGAAATTTGAGATTTTATCTCTTGATTCAAATATGAATTGAAATTGCATGCCAAACATCTACCAAGACACTTAGCGATCGTTTGATAGTTCATTAGAGTTATACAAGTATAAGTTATGAGTGAAATTATGTATTATTTTGTGCAGAAATTAGTTATGCAATGATTAATTATGCATAAATTAGTTATTCCACCTTCTATAGATGCGTAAAACAATACATAAATTTTCTCATAACTTAAACATGAATTAGTAATGCAGGTTTCTAAATCGTCAATTAAATATTGTATTAATTCAATATAAATAACTTGCCTCCTTTCTATCTACCAAACATCGTATAAGTTATATGAAAAATAATATTTGGATAAGCTAGATTTATATTACTACCAAATGCCCCTACTAAATATTCGTTTGATAGAGTGTATTATAAAAACAATGTATTCATTAACTTTGTTTTTTGTTAATACCTTATTTAGCACATTTTTATACATAGGATTGTGTATTGGGGGGTACATATTACTAATATCATTAGAAAAAAAAATCATATTATTAGTATTAGTGATGGAAAGGGAAAAAGGTGTGAAATATATTCGAATTTGATCGAAATTGTTGTTATGATACCAATTTTTTTTAAAAAAAAGTCTGCACTACTTAATAATGCATTTTAAATGTATATATATATCCACGTGAACATAAAAAATATTGTATAACTATAAATAGTACTATAACCATCTAAGCACATATATGCCTTTAAAATACACTATTAAATAGTTCGGGAGGGAGGGGGGAAGAGATCCTCCATAAAGTTTGGTATAGTAACAAGAATTTCGGTCAAAATTCAAATATATTTCAGACCATTTTCCTTAATGGAAACAAAGAACTTCAACACCTACATAAGATTGATCAATGACATAATTATCCCTCAAATCCTTTCCATTTACGTAAGCTAAATAATGTGGAGGGTATTCTTGTAAATAACTTTTTAAAATTACCCATCTGTCACAATTTATGTAACACTTTTCATTTTTCGGATCCAAACAATTTAAGTTTGATCGAAAATTTGTACATGAAATTTTAAATTTATATATTTGTAACTAAGTAAAAAGTATTATAAGTCATATTAAGAGTGTGTTTGGTATGAAGGAAAACATTTTCTGGAAAATGTTTTCCAATTTTCTCATGTTTGGTTGGACAAAAGTTTTGGAAAATGTTTTCCAAATCAACTCATTTTCCTCAAAATTAAAGAAAATGACTTCCTTTCAAAAATTAAGGAAAACATATTCCAAAACTCTCATCTAATTTCAAATTACATTTTTTTTGGGAAAACAAACATTAATTTTTTTAAAAAAAAATATTTTCAATTTCAAAATTTTATTTTTTTCACACCCGATCTCTGACCACCCCTGCCCCCTCCCCCAACACCACCCCCTCCCCAAAAATTAATTTTGCTTTTTAAAAATATTTTCAACTCCAAATTTTTATTTTTAAGCTCCTACCTCCCCCCTCCCCCGGCCAGCCCCCCTACCCACCCCTATCAGCCCCCTCACCCCCACCACCAACCCCCCAAAAAATTATTTTTTTTTTAAAAAAATACTATCAACTTCAAATTTTTATTTTTCACTCCTACCCGCTCCCTCTGCCCCCCCTACTACCCCCACCCCTATCATCACCACTCAAAAAAATTATTTTTAAAAAATATTTTCAATTTCATAAATTATTTTTTATTCTAGTAAAAATAAAAGATATTCCTCAAAATATTTTTCATTCATAAATCAAACACAAAATCATTTCCGGAAAATATTTTCTACTCACCACCAACCAAACATGAGAAAATACGTCAAAAATCTACTTGTTTTCCAAGAAAACATTTCTAGAAAAACATTTTCCATGGAAAACATTTTCCTTCATACCAAATACATCCTAAGTGATAATTCATAATATTTGAAACATTTATGAAAAATTTACGATTAAAGATAGACTTTTTTTAATTTTGAAATCTGAAAAGTAATACATATAATAAAACCGGAGTAAAAGTTATGCAAAATTTATTATTATTTTAATATATCAAATTAAATAATATATATACAATAATATTAATATAATTAATATTAGTCTTATTAATACACTATATTTAATATTATTTTTAATACACTCTATCAAATTTATCGGGATGAAGTAATAAGGTGTGGAGTCTAGAAGGTAGACCCCACCAAATGGGGTATGCAAGGACAGAAGAGTAATGTGTCCTGGAAAACTAAAACAAAACCAGAGACCAAATACAGAAGACTAACTGGAAAAAGCTAAACATTTCATTCATTTACTTCCTTTTTCTCTTCTCCTCTCTGCTTTTATCTCTTTAAACGTCGTCGTTTCTCCACCGTTGCTCCTCCTCAGACTTCCTTTTTACAGCTTTCCGGTCGATCGGCTTGTTTT
Source organism: Solanum corneliomulleri (assembly GCA_027704805.1). Taxonomy (NCBI): domain Eukaryota; kingdom Viridiplantae; phylum Streptophyta; class Magnoliopsida; order Solanales; family Solanaceae; genus Solanum; species Solanum corneliomulleri. The sequence goes on from JAKWIY010003058.1 coordinate 56,563,178, forward strand.
CGGAACTTATACCGTACCATATCTCAAGATAATCAAAGTCAAGTCTACTCGATCCAGGTTAGTTTACTCTTTTTTTCTGTAATTTTATCCTTAGATCACCTAATTTGTTGATTTTTTGGGGTTATGTGTTAATTTCCAGCTGTAAATTCTATAGCTTTGTTGTTGCGTCAGTTATCTGACTTGTTTTCTTTCAAGCCTGAGCTTCAAATCGGAAACGCGTTTTTGTTGTAAATTACCATTAAAACCTTTCATCTGTTGGGGGAGATAAGGGAAATGGAACTTCTTACTATTGGGTCGGTCTGTCTATGTTTTTTTTCTCAACAAATTTACTTGTTCTTTCAGTTAATTTTTTCAGATGTTTCAGGCTTTGAAGATTTTTCTGCATGTAACTCAAAGAAAGTTCTTACTCAGAAATTCACTTCAGCTCTTAGTAGCAAAAAATTGGTTCAACAACGGATTTTTGCTATTTCTATCCTTGCTGCTCCATTAAAGCATATACTCATTAATTACATTTACTGATTTAATATTATTTAGTCATTTAGCTAATTTGAATGAATAAAATGAACTGAAAGTTGAGGACAATTTTCCTTTGAACAATATCTTGTCTGTTAGTGATGACCAAAGAACTTTTCTTCTGTGTGTTCATTTTGAATTTAATTTTGGTTTAGTTATTTTCTTGTCTATGTTTATTGTGTTTTGATAGTTAATGTTTTTTTTTTCTACAGGATTGTGGATTGTTAAAGTTTGACTTACAAATCCTCATGCCAAAGAATCTATAGTTTTTTTTCTGCAGTTGCTTTGAGGGGAAAATGCTGGAGGCTCCAAAGTTTGCGGGACTTATAGACTTAAATGAGAACCATGATCATTATGGTCTCACACAAAATTTTTACCATAAGCTTGGTGAAGGGTCAAATATGTCAATCGACAGTTATGGGAGCTTGCAGATGAGCAATGGTGGAGGTTCAGTTGCAATGTCGATGGATAATAGTAGTGTTGGATCAAATGATTCACATACTCGTATTTTAAATCATCAGGGTCTCAAGCGTGTCCACAATAACTATTCGGATGCAGCTAGTGTAAATAAGGGCAAAATTTCTTATGGTTTGAGTGATGATGCCCTAGCTAAAGCATTGATGGATCCCCGATTTCCTACCAATGGGCTTGAGAATTATGATGAGTGGACAATTGATTTGAGGAAGCTCTACATGGGGCCAGCTTTTGCTCAAGGGGCTTTTGGTAAACTGTACAAGGGAACTTACAATGGTGAGGATGTTGCTATCAAGCTTCTAGAGAGGCCAGAGAATGATCTTGAGAGGGCTCACTTGATGGAGCAACAGTTTCAGCAGGAAGTTATGATGTTGGCAAGGTTGAAACATCCAAATATTGTTCGGTTTATTGGTGCATGCCGTAAACCCATGGTGTGGTGTATTGTCACTGAATATGCTAAAGGAGGGTCAGTTCGTCAGTTTCTGACTAGGCGACAAAATCGATCTGTGCCCTTGAAGTTAGCCGTGAAGCAGGCCTTGGATGTGGCAAGGGGTATGGAATATGTGCATGGCCTGAATCTGATACATCGTGACCTGAAATCTGACAATTTATTAATTTCTGCTGATAAATCAATCAAGATTGCGGACTTTGGGGTTGCTCGTATTGAGGTGCAGACAGAAGGAATGACACCAGAGACTGGAACATACCGCTGGATGGCTCCGTAAGCCTCTAACCCTTTAGCAACTTTATTAGATGTGATTGTCTTATTTACTGTTACCTTTCTCAAAAAAAATAAGAAGTGATTTTCTTAGTCTAGCCTGTTCTTTTGGCAAAACCATAATACAAAGCTTTTGCTTTTATTTTTCTTTTCAAAATAATAAATATCAGCCATAACACAGAGCTGCTTCGGCTGTTCCATAGATTCTTTCATGGTTTCAGTTCATTCTTTTTGTAAGATTCATTCAAATGTTTTGCATACAGTATGCTTCTTATCATTCGTTCTCCTTGTCATGGTAGGGGTAAGGTCCATGTACAACTCAACCCTCTTAGACACCGCCCCCCCCCCCCCCCCCCCCCAAAAGAAAAAAAAAAACCTGTGAGATCACACTGGGTTCATTGTTGTTTTACATACTTGTGCTTGCAATGCAATTACCTTAAACTTATCAAAGAAAATAGAGAAATGGCAGCAATAAGATATGTTTATTTTCCAACATGATATTTGGCTGAACATTTCTTTGCACTATATCTTCTGTTTAATGATATAAATATACTACCACCTGCATTGCCTAAAGATAGATTTACAGTGAAAAAGTGATGGGTTTAATTGTTTTCTTGATGATCGAGAAACCTGTCGGGAACCAACTGAAGCTCTTGAAACTTGGGGATCGTGGACTCGCCCCGCCTCGCCCCTCTTCCCTCAAACCTTTGGACCAATGGAGCTTGCAAAACTTGGGAATGATGTGTCCATCCTCCACCCTCCTCTTACAATTTTCCTGGAGCCAACCGGAGCTTTTGAAACTTAGGGATGATGGACTCATGGACCCATCCTTTTACCAGTTTACCTTCCTCCACCTTATATTGGCCTTAATTCACTTAGCGAAGTGTTCATATTGTGACCTAAGACGCAAATTCCTCACCCTTTGCCAATTGAGCTAACCCCTCGGGCAAAATATTATGGGTTTAAGTACTTTATAACCTTTTGAAAACCCAGATTGATTGTGTCTAATATTCCTTTTGTATGCCTGTTATTGCTAAGAGAGAGAAGTTGTTTCTTCTGGTTAATCCTTAAACTTAGTTATTTGTGCCTCTTGCTAGAAGTGTCAAAAAACTCCTCCTTTGTGGGTTTTAGTGTGCTTAATTCAGTCTAGCTCATGAAATTTGTTTTCAGGATGTGTAGAGATGAACCGTAGTTCACTCTCATGTGCTTTTAAGGAATGTTCTAGTTAGATCAGTATACAGAAACTCATCATCAGTCACCTTCATTTTAAACTTTATAAGGGTTAAAGTTAATGAAATATTTTTTGGCTTCACCATATATTTGTCTCTCATCTTCTATTCCCTTGTCTGCCATTCTAGGATCTCACTGGTAATAAATTGTTCATGACGCTCGTTTCAAGTAACGGTAATCATACTGAGAAGTGTTAACTATTTCTGTTTGATAGTTGTAGGCACTTCAGATTAAGTGGTTCAACTTATTTTTTGGGAGTGTCATCTCTTATTCTTAACTTAAATTCAACAGAATTAGCTCCAAGACTAGTCTTTCTTTTTATAATGTTGTTTCCAGGCCAACTAGTGCGCACCTCGGGTATTCACGAGGTACTTGCTACTCCCGCCAACATGGGTACCAGATAACTTGGTCTACCAAGGCTTGGACAGATATGATTTTGTCTAAACCATGGTCGCGCCTCTTCATTGACCACTAGGCCACACCTTGTGCTACAAGATTAGTCTTTTCTCCTTGTCTTATTTCAAAGGATACATGTAAGAAGAGTTGTTGTTCTAATAGAAATCATTTTTTAAATCCTTTGAAATGAAGATTGGTGTAAGTTATAGAGCATTGGGTAGTAATATAGCTTTGGATTGCATAGTTGTTATTCTAATTGAAATCATTTTTTATAAATCCTTTGAAATGAAAGTAAAGGCACCCTTCTCCTAGTAGAAGGGTTGTTATCTTGCCCTTTCATCCCCAGAGCTCAGGAATACCTTTTTCTATGCCCCTCTCACATTTATCAGAAAATTCTTTTTTTTGTGCAGTTCAGTTAAGCTAACCCACCTTGACAAACATTGTAATTGCACCACATGAGTGTTTTTTTTTTTTGGGGGGGGGGGGGGAGGGGGGAGGGAGGGGGGAATGAGTTTTATTTGAATATAAAAGAATGTGTTTGAAACTTCCTGACTTAAGGAGACATCTGCACTATAAGGTCTTCCTCCCCTTGCTTTGGTGCCCTGCTACTTTTTGAACAGTTCCTGAAGTGTTGCCTCCTGTCTCTTAGTAATGGGATCAAATCTTGTTGTTGGATAAGTATCCTGCTCTTTGTGAGGTCCCTTGGTTAAGTTTCTTAGGTTTGGTACGTTTTTGTGATCTCATTATAGTAGTACATTTATTGAGGAGAATAATGAAAGATCTTTTCTTCAAAGAACTGTCAGGTTTTTAGATCTCTCTTGGAGAAGTATGAAAGAAAAGTGCATGCGTTAAATTTTCTAAAGGATTTAGATAGGCTGATATAGCATGTGTACAGTCACATGAAAAACACACAAGAATATTGAAGGTACAAATTCACATATGTAAGAATATCATAACTTTGTCTACTAAGAAATTATACTTCTGTATGTATGGGTAAACTGTAGTGTCATTGTGTCAATCATTGCATTTGCATACTTGTTAGCTTAAGCAATTGTCAGATAAACTTTATAATCATGTGATTAAAACAGAAAGAACAAGCAAAATTATCAATGCCCCATTGATAATTACGGCAAAAGTTCTAATGGCAAAAACAAAATGTTCATTTCAATTTGGGCCTGAATAGAGCATGGTGGTTGCAAATCCATATAGCCGGACCCAACTTTTGGTTGTGGTCAAGCTAGTTGTTTGATTGATTATTTATTGCATCACTACTACTTGGGTGCCTTTTCAATCGGAAACTTGATCAACATGTTGCTACATTTTAACAAACCAGAAGATATCTGAACTTATCAATGGTTTAGAGCCCTTAGAAATTATTCATGTTAGCCTTTACAAAAGTTCTTTTAAAAAGGTGTTCCTTATTTTAGCTTATTATTTTCTTTCTTGGGCTTGATATGGCAGTTAGGATGTGTACCTTGAGTTAGATGAGCAATCCAGGATGAAAAGAAATTGAAAGATAGAGTTATATCCTTTTCCATCAGCTGGAGATCCATTACATAATTAAGCTTCAAGAAGAGTATCGGTGGATATATCTCTAGGATACAATTGTTTTAATTAGTCTTCACGGTCTAGCTTTCAACACAATATTAGAGATGAAACTTGTCTTGGGAGATGAAATTACATTTTTTTTTAAAACTAAGGGATTGGAGATTAAGCGTGCAGTTGTTAGAGAAGTATGAGAAATGAAGCTTTTCATTTCCAATTGGACAACCTTTTTCTGACATTTAGTCGAAGAAGATTGTGTTTATCGGTGCCTATAAGACACTGTCCAAATGCCTGTGATTGTGTTTGCATTTGTCAAAGAAATATGACAGATGAAGTTTTTCATTTTCAATTGGACAATCTTTTCCAACATTTAGTTGAAGAAGATGGTATTTGTGGGTGAATATAAGACACTGTCAGAATGCTTGTAATAGGTATGGACGTATCTAGTGGCTCTGGTGATGTTTAAGTGTGCTGTTACAGTTGAGATTGACCACTTTGCTGTGATGGCACAAGATTTTTGAATGCAATTCTTCCCAGTGTGAGGAAATGTAGTGTGTTGATGAGTAGCATGCATGACTTGAGGAAAATAGATGGGAACTTGCCAAGTACCAAAGTTGATGCAATAAAGGTTGTCCCAGTTGCAATCTTCATGTCGAACAAGGCTTGTAGCTTGGCATGTGCAGCAACTCTTAGAAATCACATCCAATTATAATATATTCACAAATTGATTTTAGTTAGGTTATTTAGGAAGGGAAACAACATGTCACATTTCTCCGGAAAATCTATCTATTCACATTTTAGCAAAAAAAAATATTTGGCAGTATTGATATCTTAGCAATACTTTCTGAATGGCATGTGTGTTGCTTCTTCTTGCAATATGTATTTCATTATTCCCGTTGCAAAAGAGCAATACGCTGGTCCTCGTGGTTTTGCATGTGTGGGGTATTGTGGGCTACTTGAGAGCATTTTTACTGTGTTTTGCAGGGAGATGATCCAGCACCGACCCTACACACAGAAAGTTGATGTTTATAGTTTTGGCATTGTTCTGTGGGAGCTTCTAACGGGGATGCTTCCCTTCCAGAACATGACTGCTGTGCAGGCAGCTTTTGCAGTCGTCAACAAAGGTGTCCGTCCAACCATCCCGAATGATTGTTTACCTGTACTAGGTGAAATCATGACTCGCTGCTGGGATGGGAACCCTGACAATAGACCACCCTTCTCTCAGGTGGTCAGAATGCTTGAGGCTGCAGAAATAGAAATCCTGACAACAGTCAGAAAGGCCCGCTTCAGGTGCTGCATCAGTCAACCCATGACTACAGATTGATATGGAAAGAGAAACTGTAGGCAGTAAAGGATTTGGGAAGGCTAAACAGGAGTGATTCCAAAGTCTGGCATGTGTATGTATCTATGAGGCATAATTTCTTTATTCAGATAGAAAAAAGGGGAGAAAGTTGTGACAAGGAACTGTTTGATTTTGTGTTGTATCTTCTTTTGTTTTCCTTTTCTTCTTGAATTTAAGATTCTGATTAGTGATAATAGAATAGTAAGTGTATTTATACATATCTCTGTATTTTATTGTACTTATCAGGTGCATGCAGATCCACCTTTTGTATCTCTGATGCTTTATTTTATTATTATGCAGATTGCAGAAAATGTGGTGGGGTAAGTTTCTTCTAAACCTAATATCTAGAAATGAGATAAATTGACCTTCAGGAAGACGTGTGTGTGTGGTATACTATTACCAAACATCATGCTTTCAACTGTTTTTGGTTGAATCTTAAATGATTTAGCTGCATTTGAGAGGAAGTTTCATAAAATCCAATCTTACGCAGGTAACTTAAAGTGATACAAACATATTTATCATTTCTAATGTGGAGAGGAAACTTCCATACAAGTAAAATGAAAGAAGTCCAAACTTTAGACATCCTGAGTATCAATTAGTTCCCTACCCTTTGTGTCTACTGATAAGAGCATAACACTGACTGCTGATAAAGCTAGAACTGCTTCGGAACACGCGATTGCAGCCGTCTGATGACACCCTCTTAGCAGATGCACCACCACTATAGGAGAAATCATAGGCCCTATTCTTCCCACAGAACTTGCAACTCCAATACCAGTTGACCTTACAGACGTTGGGTATATCTGCATGCAAGACATCAAAATGAGATAGTTGTTGACGTATAGTATTTGCTAACATTTCCACTCTTCTTTCAAATTCAATACATGCATCTAGCTTGAGAGTCAGGTGGTTCCAAAAACACCCTACTCTACCTGTTGAACGCCTAAGAAAGACTGGAAAGCTTTAAACTTCGTGAAAGAAATGGAACATATTATTCAAGTCTAACTTTCTTATATATGCATCAAGTTTGACTGGATGGAAACAGGAATGAGCATTCATGATAGTTACCTCTCGACAATAGATACCCACAATGGCGAAGCTTCCAGAAATGAAAGTACGAGCACCAAATAATAAGCCAGTAGTCAAAGCAGGGAGTTGAGGTGCAAGAAGCGGTAAAAGGAACAGGAAGCTTAAACCACACATAAGTGCCACACTGAATTTTCGACCAATTGTATCCACCATTATAGCTGCTAAAATAGCTCCAGGGATCTCTGAGAGACCAAAACAGAACAACTTTTAGATTTAGAACATGTAACCTGTTGACTAGAAGTAAAGAGAAAATTGTTTTACCGGCAAGACTGTTTATGAGCACATTAGTGTAAAGGCTCTGATCATCATTCAGGTTCAAAGCAATTGACGAATGTTGACATTGTCCACTGCTAAACAGTGAGGTCAGCAATATAATGCCGTAGTATGAGAAGGCATTTCCAATATAAACCACCCATATGAGGAGGGTATTTCTAAGTAACGCGGGGGACAAAAGCATTAGTAGTGATGAGAAGCCTGATTTAAGAATCGAGACTCTGCTTTTCCCAGGGGAAAGCAATTCCTCATGCTCCTCAGTCACTTGAGAAGATACGAGCTTTCCAGGGGGAAGTTGTGTCTTATTGACAACAGCTATTTTCTTCAGAATATCATAGGCGTCTCTCGTCCTACCTATGGCACATAGATATCTAGGAGATTCTACTGTAAATACAAATAACAGAAGTCCTGCCAATGATGGTATGGACGATAAAGCCAGTAACCATCTCCAACCCAATCTTGGCATAATCATCTGCAACATAAACAAAGAGAATGTCATATGTTTTCGATGTTCCTGATCTTGAAAGTGGCACCTACCTTAGTGAAATTCTTAATTTAATCATATGAACATGTATAACTTTGCAGCAACTTACAAAGTAGTTATACTATTTCAAAAAAGAACAGTATCCAGATATTATACTGAGTCCCTTTCTTCCACAACACATTGGGCTCAAGATTTCTTAGTTATAACTGCATTTTTTTGTTAACATTAATTTCAAGATCTTGAACATGAGAATCCTACATTACATTGTCATTAGAAGCATACCTGATACAGAAAACATTCTTGCAGTAGAAATGAACAAGGATTACTTTCAACAAATTAATTCCTTTTGCATTGGGGCAGCAGGGATGAAGTGGAGACTTACCTCTAAAGTCTTGTGTGATAAGAAGGTACCACCTAAACTTAAAGGTAAGTTCTATAAAGTGGGGTGGAGTGCTGACAAGTCAAGAACTCATAATGTTCGCAAAATGTATGTCGTGGAGATGCGGATATTGAGATGGATGTGTGGGCATACTAGGCTTGTTAGTTACTGTCGTAGTATCAGTAGTTCTGGCCATATGTTGTTTATTGTGTTCCAATTATCACACTATTTTCCTTATTAACTACTATGCTTTCTTCATTCTTTCGGTAACAGCAAGGAATTTCAGTGGGTATGTTGTTATTATTTCCCTTTCTCACATCTGATAAAACATCACAGTGGCTTGAGTTAAGGAAAACAAATCATATTGAAAAAAATTCATATTAGTAAAGCAAAAGAAAAGGATATACCAGTGCTAATAGAGCCTCAAGTATTGTTCCCATTGTCCAAAAGCCTGCATGTATCATCATCCACATTCCCCTATATTCTGAAGGAACAAATTCAAGAAACCAAGATCCATACACAGGCCCACCCCCAGCTCCAAATCCAACCATCATACGCACAGCAAGCAACCAATTATAATTCGGAGAAAAGATACTCAGTATTGCACATACAGCCGTCACTAACCCTATACTCAAAAGCCCCTTTCTGTTCATTAACAAACAAACAACGCATAAATCAAAAGCAAATTCTTCCCAAACATCAAAACACAATAAAATTATACATTACTTGCCTTCTTCCATAAGAATCAGTGATAAACCCCCAAAATAAAGCTCCGATTAACATGCCAACGAAAACGACAGTACTCATAAGACTTTCTTGAGTAGGAGAAAGAGCCCATTGGGACCTTAAAGCAGGTCCAATAAAAGAGAGAATCATAGTCTCTACTGCTTCTGAAACAGAACCAAGACCTGCATAACACAATACCATATACTGATATTTACCAATTCCAACTGATGTCAGAGCTTCTTCCATTGTGTACACAGAATCATCTTCAGCTTGCTCTGTTGCCATTTTCAAGTGAAGTCAAATTGCCCAAAGTGGGAGGAAAATGTTAATCATTAACACTTCCCTTTTTTATATAAAAATATAGATATAGACAAGTGGAGTACCTAACATGGCTTACAAAATTATTAATTTTTTTGTTTGTTTGATAATTATTAATAGAAATTCTATCATAATTATCACATTTTCTATTTAATTAGCATGTCTCATTTCTACCTAATTCTTATAATTTACGAAGTTGTTGGATGCTCAGTTTCTTTTTATAAATTGTGTGTTTAATCATTAAAGAGAGGATATAGAAAAGGTTATAGTGATAATTGATAATATTAGTAGTATTAAACAATTAAAGTTGAAAGAACAAATATATTCTCAATTATCGTAAATGATATGCGTATATCCTCCATCATACTTTAGGGATATTGGTGCATCTACCGTCTAAAAATTATACATTTTATACTAACGAACACACACGTGTCATAATTTTATCTGTTGATCCGACATCGGATCGGTAGATAAAATTGTGTCACGTGTCTCTATTTAGTTTTCTGTTAGACTGAAGGGCATATATGCTCTAGTTTTTGGACGACATGGACACCAATGTCCCTAAAGTATGACGAAGGTATCTGCATACCATTTACGATAGTTTGGAGTATATTTATTCTTTTTCTCGATAATTAATTGTGAAATTGTCAAGTATCTCGAATTTTAATATGTAATTTTGTTTTGAATATATAACATTTTTTTAATTTTCGCCATTGTCACACAAGTTAGTAAAAACAGATGATGTAATAAAACTTCTGATGATATTTATCAGTAAGAAATAGATACGCAAATAATAATAAATATTTATTGTTTGCCTGGCCAATCACGTTTCATTTCCTTTTTTTGGATCTACTCGAATAGACTTTCTAAGAAAAGCTTCGTGTTTTTTTTTTAATAATGATTATATTATAACTAGTTTCTGAGGACGTGCTTCGCACGTGTGTTTTATGTGAATTTTTATAGATATGTTAGAACGATTAAAATCTCATGGAAATATGTATGTAAATTGTAATGAATAATAAAATGTAACAATTAAAAAATAAGAATAAAGACTTACGACAATAAAACATTCATAGAAAACTAAATTAAGAAGTCTAACAGAGAGAAAAAAAGACAAAAAGAAACAGAATATTTAAGAAAAAAAATAGAATATAGACATTATTCTTATAAGATTGATGTATATATAGGTGAAAAAATAAGTAAAAAATTAGTACATAACTCTCTAAATTCTTATCGACTCCTTTCATATCCTATCGAAATTCAAGAGTCTTCATTATCTACTTTTACTATAAAATAAAAATAATAGCCTAATAATCTTGGTAGGGAATTCATGAGATAAAGAAGTTGAATTTATATAAATTAAATAGAAGAAATATCAAAAGATATCTTAAAGTTTTAGTTTAAATATTTGGAGGTTATGAATATAAAAAGATGAGAGTTATGAATATTAAGTGTATAAAAGTTAAATAAGTAATTAGAAAATAATAATAAATAAATGAAGAATATGAAAAAGAAATTAAAGTTAGCAAACCATGTAGAAAGAACAACTAAAGTTCTTATCATGTAATTAAACATTAATGAACTTGAATTTGTGAAGCTAGAGTCATTCTTTAATAATAATCAAGAGGACAATATCAATGTGCATCTCCATTTTATAGATTTGCACCCTTTACATTATTAAATTTCGTTATTTATCATAAAGGATAATACTTTATCCACATCAATCATATTATTCATGAGAGGGGTTAATGAAAAAGTAATTAGAAGAAGAAACGTAAAGAAATTTAGGTAAAGATTTTTCTTTAAAAAATTATATTTATTATTTACGTATAGATTATAGATGATAAATATTAATAGATTAGATACTTAATTAGGAATTAATTTTTGGAAGTCTAAAAGTCATTAACATTTAATTATATTTATACAATCAAATATTAAAATATTTTATAACAATTTAATTTATAGAAGGGATAAAATCGTAATTTAACTTTCAATTTTTTTGTTCATGCTTTTAATAATATATGATATATGGTAAATCTTTGGAAACTCATCCTGAGGCATTATTATTCTTTGTACTACAAAAACACTATAGAATACTTTGGACACATTATTATAGAACCTGGATTAATGAGTAGGTATTTTTCGACGTGAATGCGAATTAGACCTTGGAATAATATTCAGGTTAGCCTCTGTTTCAAAAGTAATCTATTTTCATATTATTACTACTCGCTTCCGTTCATTTTATATGAGTTAATTCGATTAGAACAATAAGTTTAAGAAAAAAACAAGTAATTTTGAAACTTGTAATCTAAAATAAACTAACACATATGTGTATAGTTATAAATCATTTCATTAAACAATTAAGGTTTCAACTATCGTAAATTATATGTGTATATCCTCCGTCATATTTAAGGGATATTGGTGTTCCTATCGTCCAAAAATTATACCCTTTATACTAACGAACATACATGTGTCATAATTTTATCCGTTGATCCGACATCGGATCGATAGTTAAGATTATGCCACGTGCCCTATTTAGTCTTCTGTTAGACTGAAGGGTATATATATGTTCTAGTTTTTGGACGGCATAGACACCAATGTCCCTAAAATATGACGAGCGGTATCTGCATATCATTTATGATAGTTCGGGACATATTTATCCTTTTTCTAAACAATTAATTATGAAGTCGTCAACTATCTCGAGTTTTAATATGTAATTTTGTTTTGAATATATAATAATTTTTTAATTTTCGCATTGCCTGGCCAATCACATTTCATTTCCGTTTTTTGGATCTACTTGAATAGACTTTCTAAGAAAAGCTTTGTGTTTTTTTTAAAATAATGATTACATTATGATATATGGTAAATCTTTGGAAACTCATCTTGAGGCATTATTATTCTTTGTACTACAAAAACACTATAGAATACTTTGGACACATTATTAAACAACCTGGATTAAGGAGTAGGTATTTTTCGACGTAAATGCTAATTAGATCTTGGAATAATATTCATGTTAGCCTCTACACACTTAAGACTGAACAATTGGAGCATGAATAATATAACACGGGGAGCAACATTGAGAAACGCATGAACAGGACCAATGGATATAGGTCTAGAGCAAATACGAACATATGGTTATCGTGTCTAATTCAACTCAAACACTAGCTCATAAAGGAAGAATTGACCAAGATCAACGATTCATTCAAGTAAAATCTTATTATACTCATTCAGTTCAATCTATAATCATAAATTCAATACATGCAAAAAAAAATAAAAATTGCTATTAATGTACATGTGTTTATATACCCAAACTCCCTAATTAACTTTTCATAACCAACTTTGTAACAGATTCTTCAACTTACAAACTAACTCCTCTAACTTTTATATATTACAACTTAGCCCCTAATATTTGCTAAGTATACCCCTTCTTTAATAAACTCTTCTTCCTCTTGATGTACCATCGAAACAGGGAACTTAACATTTCTGTTTCAAAAGTAATCTATTATCGTATCATTACTACTCGCTTCTGTTCATTTTATATGAGTTAATTTGATTAGAATAATAAGTTTAAGAAAAAAATAAGTAATTTTGAAACTTGTGATCTAAAATAAACTAACACATATGTGTATAGTTATAAATCATTTCAATAAATATAAAATCTGACATTTTAAGATTAATTTAAAAATATGTCATTCTTTTTTAAATAAGCTAAAAAGGAAAAATAAATCAATGGTCTTAAATGATTCATAATTTGAACAAAGACGTGTTTAGGGGTGTACATGCTTTGTCTTGTTGGTTTTTATCTAAATTAAACTACATCAAATTAAATTAATTGATTTTTTGACATGATATTAAACTTTTAGAAAACAAAAAATACTTTTGAATTATATGGTTTTAAAGTAAAAATATGTCAAATGTATCAAAATGTTTTGCAATATTGTGATCTTAAATTGACCTTCAGGAAGACGTGTGTGTGGTATACTATTACCAAACATCATGCTTTCAACTGTTTTTGGTTGAACCTTAAATGATTTAGCTGCATATGAGAGGATGTTTCATAAAATCCAATCTTACACAGGTAACTTAAAGTGATACAAACATATTTATCATTTCTAATGTGGAGAGAAAACTTCTATACAAGTAAAATGAAAGAAGTCCAAACTTTAGACATCCTGAGTATCAATTAGTTCCCTACCCTTTGTCTCTACTGATAAGAGCATAACACTGACTGCTGATAAAGCTAGAACTGCTTCGAAACATGCGATTGCAGCCGTCTGATGACACCCTCTTAGCAGATGCACCACCACTATAGGAGAAATCATAGGCCCTATTCTTCCCACAGAATTTGCAACTCCAATACCAGTTGACCTTACAGACGTTGGGTATATCTGCATACAAGACATCAAAATGAGATAGTTGTTAACATATAGTATTTGCTAACATGCATCCAGCTTGAGAGTCAGGTGGTTCCAAATACACACCACTCTACCTGATGAACGCCTAAGAAAGACTGGAAAGCTTTAAACTTCTTCAAAGAAATGGAACATATTATTCAAGTCTAACTTTCTTATATATGCATCAAGTTTGACTGGATGGAAACAGGAATGAGTATTCATGATAGTTACCTCTCGACAATAGACACCCACAATGACGAAGCTTCCAGAAATGAAAGTACGAGCACCAAATAATAAGCCAGTAGTCAAAGCAGGGAGTTGAGGTGCAAGAAGCGGTAAAAGGAACAGAAAGCTTAAACCGCACATAAGTGCCACACTGAATTTTCGACCAATTGTATCCACCATTATAGCTGCTAAAATAGTTCCAGGGATCTCTGAGAGACCAAAATAGAACAACTTTTAGATTTTAGAACATGTAACCTGTTGACTAGTTGGGATGAATATGACACAAGTAAAGAGAAAATTGTTTTACCGGCAAGACTGTTTATGAGCACATTAGTGTAAAGGCTCTGATCATCATTCAGGTTCGAAGCAATCGACGAATGTTGACATTGTCCACTGCTAAACAGTGAGGTCAGCAATATAATGCCGTAGTATGAGAAGGCATTTCCAATATAAACCACCCATATGAGGAGGGTATTTCTAAGTAACGCGGGGGACAAAAGCATTAGTAGTGATGAGAAGCCTGATCTAAAAATCGAGACTCTGCTTTTCCCAGGGGAAAGCAATTCCTCATGCTCCTCAGTCACTTGAGAAGATACGAGCTTTCCAGGGGGAAGTTGTGTCTTATTGACAACAGCTATTTTCTTCAGAATATCATAGGCGTCTCTCGTCCTACCTATGGCACATAGATATCTAGGAGATTCTACTGTAAATACAAATAACAGAAGTCCTGCAAATGATGGTATGGACGATAAAGCCAGTAACCATCTCCAACCCAATCTTGGCATAATCATCTGCAACATAAACAAAGAGAATGTCATATGTTTTCGATGTTCCTGATCTTGAAAGTGACACCTACCTTAGTGAAATTCTTAATTTAATCATATGAACATGTATAACTTAGCAGCAACTTACAAAGTAGTTATACTATTTCAAAAAAGAACAGTATCCAGATATTATACTGAGTCCTTTTCTTCCACAACCCATTGGGCTCAAGATTTCTTAGTTATAACTGCATTTTTTTGTTAACATAAATTTCAAGATCTTGAACATGAGAATCCTACATAACATTGTCATTAGAAGCATACCTGATACAAAACACATTCTTGCAGTAGAAATGATCAAGGATTAGTTTCAACAAATCAATTCCTTTTGCTTTAACGCAGCAGGGATGAAGTGGAGACTTACCTCTAGAGTCTTGTGTGATAAGAAGATACCACCTAAACTTAAAGGTTAAGTTCTATAGAGTGGGGTGGAGTGCTGACAAGTCAATAACTCATAATGTTCGAAAAATGCATGTTGTGGAGATGCGGATACTGAGATGGATGTGTGGGCATACTAGGCTTGTTAGTAACTGTCGTAGTATCAGTAGTTCTGGCCATATGTTGTTTATTGTGTTCCAATTATCACACTACTTTCCTTATTAACTACTATGCTCTCTTCATTCTTTCGGAAACAGCACGGAATTTCAGTGGGTATGTTGTTATTATTTCCCTTTCTCACATCTGGTAAAACATCACAGTGGCTTGAGTAACGGAAAATTGGGCGATTAAATGAAAGATCAAGAAAATCATATTGAAAAACATACATATTAGTAAAGCAAAAGAAAAGGATATACCAGTGCTAATAGAGCCTCAAGTATTGTTCCCATTGTCCAAAAGCCTGCATGTATCATCATCCACATTCCCCTATATTCTGAAGGAACAAATTCAAGAAACCAAGATCCATACACAAGTCCACCCCCAGCTCCAAATCCAACCATCATACGCACAGCAAGCAACCAATTATAATTCGGAGAAAAGATACTCAGTATTGCACATACAGCCGTCACTAACGCTATACTCAAAAGCCCCTTTCTGTTCATTAACAAACAAACAACACATAAATCAAAATCAAATTCTTCCCAAACATCAAAACACCATAAAATTATACATTACTTTCCTTCTTCCATAAGAATCAGTGATAAACCCCCAAAATAAAGCTCCGATTAACATGCCAACGAAAACTACAGTACTCATAAGACTTTCTTGAGTAGGAGAAAGAGCCCATTGGGACCTTAAAGCAGGTCCAATAAAAGAGAGAATCATAGTCTCTACTGCTTCTGAAACAGAACCAAGACCTGCATAACACAATACCATATACTGAAATTTACCAATTCCAACTGATGTCAAAGCTTCTTCCATTGTGTACACAGAATCATCTTCAACTTGCTCTGTTGCCATTTCCAAGTGAAGTCAAATTGCCCAAAGTGGGAGGAAACAGTTGATCATCAATACTTCCCTTTTTTTTATAAAAAAATATAGATATAGACAAGTGGAGTACCTAACATGGCTTACAAAATTATTATTTTTGTTTGTTTGATAATAATTTAAAGAAATTCTATCATAATTATCACATTTTCTACTTAATTAGCATGTCTCATTTAACTCATTTCTACCTAATTCTTATAATTTACGAAGTTGTTGGATGCTCATTTTCTTTTTATAAATTGTGTGTTTAATCATTAAAGAGAGGATATAGAAAAGGTTATAGTGATAATTGATAATATTAGTAGTATTAAACAATTAAGGGTAAAAGGATAAATAAATCTTCAACTATCGTAAATGATATGTGTATATCTTCCATCATATTTTAGGGATATTGGTGCCCTTA
Source organism: Solanum corneliomulleri (assembly GCA_027704805.1). NCBI lineage: Eukaryota > Viridiplantae > Streptophyta > Magnoliopsida > Solanales > Solanaceae > Solanum > Solanum corneliomulleri. The sequence continues at coordinate 56,579,930 of JAKWIY010003058.1, forward strand.
CCTTTCAAAAATTATACCCTTTATACTGACGAACATATAGATGTCATAATTTTATTCGCTGATCCGACATTGAATCGATAGTCTTCTGTTAGATTGAAAGACATATATGTTCTAATTTTTGGACGACATGGTCACCAATGTCTCTAAAGTATGACGAGGGTTATTTGCATACCATTTACGATAGTTCGGGATATATTTATCCTTTTTCTCGATAATTAGTTATGAAGTTGTTAAGTATCTCGAGTTTTAATAAGTAATTTTGTTTTGAATATATAACAATTTTTTAATTTTCGCCATTGTCACACAAGTTAGTAAAAACGGATGATATAATAAAACTTCTGATGATATTTATCATTAAGAAATAGATACGCAAATAATATAAATATTTATTGTTTGCCTCGCCAATCACGTTTCATTTCCCTTTTTTGGATCTACTCGAATAGACTTTCTAAGAAAAGCTTCGTGTTTTTTTTTTAATAATGATTTGATATATGGTAGATCTTTGGAAACTCATCTTGAGGCATTACTATTCTTTGTACTACAAAAACACTATAGAATACTTTGGACACATTATTATAGAACCTTGATTAAGGAGTAGGTCTTTTTCGACATGAATGCGAATTAGACCTTGGAATAATATTCATGTTAGCCTCTGTTTCAAAAGCAATCTATTATCATAGAATTTTTTACTAAAATGAGCTATTTTAAAAATTAATTTACCTAATTAATACGTTTTTAATTTTTTTTTACAAAAATAGTATAAACGTACTTTATGGTAACGTTTTAGGCTTTATTTGATTTTAAAAAAAATTAACGCCGTTAACTTAATAAACGTTACTGGCGGTAACGATTTTATATTAAAACGTGACAATGCCCCATCCTCACTAAACGATGTCACTTTGTTATTAACTTAAATGTTATTTGGCTGCTAAACCCTTTCACCCCTTTCACCCTTTCAGCCCTTTCCCTGTAAAAAAAAATTGGCAGCCGTCATTGTCACTTTCTAAGCCTCCATAATTTCATTTTCGATCGGTAATTTGTGGACGAAGAGGAGGCGTGAAAGAACAAAAACACAAGAAGAGAATGAATGGATCAAAACCTCATTTCGTGGATAAACGGTAGCGGTAGTTTTTCCAAATCAATTTTGGGGATTTCTTGGTATATAGAGTTTAACGATAAATTGCGGCAATCAATCTTCTGGAAAGCTTGGAATCAAGTTAATTTCCTATGTTAGAGCCTTGAGGTATGTCTTTTTTCCCTTACAAACTAGTAGATTCAATGCTTGAATTTTAGAATTTCTATCTTCTCGTATTTATAACGTTTTGGTTATATGGAATAATCACTCAAGAAATTCTAATCTGCATGTTCTGTTTTTATTTTGAATTCATGCATCTTGTTGATGCAAAGAGAAACAATGAAAAGAAAAACAAAGAAAAAAAATGTTCACATGAAAATGGAAGGAAGACTATAATATGTTGACCTGCAATGCGCTTCTACTGAAATTGAGTTTATTTTTCAATATTTTAATAAAACATTTGGTGACAGTACATTACTTTGATTTGGTTGTTATATTTTGGATTAACAATTATATTTAATTTACTTTCATATGGATTTTTCAGTTTAATAGATACGTATACGACTGGTTATAGTGCATATCGATTGGATCCCGGTCCACTTGAACCATCGGTACTAACTCAACAACTTACCCATAGGTCACGGGATATATGGAATGGAAGTGTTAATATGATTGTTAGGTTTTATTCCACGTCCTCAAGACTTCAACCGTAGTAGCCTCAAGGTAACTGCACTTAATGCGCATATGCTCGAGCAACTACAGTTACCTGACTTGACAACACAAGAAATGATCGATCAAATGGCTAGATGTTACATGTTTTGGATAATTGCTGGTATGATGATGGCAGATACATCTGACAACTATCTAAAGCTTATGTACCTTCCTATGCTCGAGGATCTCAATGTAGTTAGCTCTTATAGTTGGGGTAGTGCGACCTTAGCGTGCTTGTATCGCTTTCTCTGTAAGGCCTCACAGAGTAACCAAAATGAGATAGCTGGCTTTCTACCACTTCTTCAGGTATACTTAATAATTACATCAATTCTTTATAAATATTTCTTCTAGTTTATAATATCATAATTATATATTTATATATTATGTTTAGATTTGGGCATGAGAGAGAGTAACCGTCCTCAGACCTCAGGTAATAGCATAAAGGGACATCGAAAATAATTTTCTTTCTTGTTTACCTAGGGGTCCACGTGCTACTAGATGGTTTGCACATTTTAGGTTGACTGATACCACTAAGCATGTGTTGAAAGTTTTTAGGGATGCACTTGATTCCATGACAGAGGATCAGGTATGATGTTATACTGTTTTTCTTTAAAAAATTATGTATATATTGTAGTTGAAACTCATGTATTTTTCTTTATGTAGTTTATTTGGGAACCATATTCGGATGACTTAATTGAGAGTCTTCCTGATTATTGTCGAATTGAACGAGACATATTGCGTGTAAGATCTCCAATTTTTTGTTGGGATATCGTTGGGATATTTTTGCCAGCTATCTCATTTTGGTTACTCTGTGAGGCCTTACAGAGAAAGCGATACAAGCACGCTAAGGTCGCACTACCCCAACTATAAGAGCTAACTACATTGAGATTCTCGAGCATAGGAAGGTACATAAGCTTTAGATAGCTGCCAGATGTATCTGCCATCATCATACCAGCAATCATCCAAAACATGTAACATCTAGCCATTTGATCGATCATTTCTTGTGTTGTCAAGTCAGGTAACTATAGTTGCTCGAGCATATGCGCATTAAGTGCAGTTACCTTGAGGCTACTACGGTTGAAGTCTTGAGGACGTGGAATAAAACCTAACAATCTTTGACAATATTTTGCCAATCCCCTATGGTCCTTATCGACTCATCACCAAGTACTGGATCACCATTCACAGGTAAGCCATACAACACTTCTACATCTTGCAAGGTGATTGTCGCCTCACCCGTTCTAAAGTGAAATGTATGAGTCTCGGGACGCCATCTCTCTACTAGTGAAGTGATCAAGCTACGATCAATAGAAGATCGATTTGATCTATAAACACCATATAGTCCTGATAATTCAATCATTTCTTAGACTCGTGGATGAATGGGATATTTCTTTACGAGGTCCCAAAATTTTACATCACACCTCCTCGTATTTAAAATCATATTAACACTTCCATTCCATATATCCCGTGACCTATGGGTAAGTTGTTGAGTTAGTACCGATGGTTCAAGTGGACCGGGATCTAATCGATATGCACTATAACCAGTCATATACGTATCTATTAAACTGAAAAATCCATATGAAAGTAAATTAAATATAATTGTTAATCCAAAATACAACAACCAAATCAAAGTAATGTACTATCACCAAATGTTTTATTAAAATATTGAAAAATAAACTCAATTTCAGTAGAAGCGCATTGCAGGTCAACCTATTATAGTCTTCCTTCCATTTTCATGTGAACATTTTTTTTCTTTGTTTTTCTTTTCATTGTTTCTCTTTGCATCAACAAGATGCATGAATTCAAAATAAAAACAGAACATGCAGATTAGAATTTCTTGAGTGATTATTCCATATAACCAAAACGATATAAATACGAGAAGATAGAAATTCTAAAATTCAAGCATTTCATCTACTAGTTTGTAAGGGAAAAAAACATACCTCAAGGCTCTAACACAGGAAATTAACTTGATTCCAAGCTTTCCAGAAGATTGATAGCCGCAATTTATCGTGAAACTCTATATAACAAGAAATCTCCAAAATTGATTTGGAAAAACTACCGCTACCGTTTATCCACGAAATGAGGTTTTGATCCATCCATTCTCTTCTTGTGTTTTTGTTCTTTCCGCCTCCTCTTCGTCCACAAATTACCGATCGAAAATGGAATTATGGAGGCTTAGAAAGTGACAATGGCGGCTGCCAATTTTTATTTTTTTTTTTGCAGGGAAAGGGCTGAAAGGGGTGAAAGGGTTTAGCAGCCAAATAACATTTAAGTTAATAACAAAGTGACGTCGTTTAGTGAGGATGGGGCATTGTCACGTTTTAATATAAAATCGTTACCGCCAGTAACGTTTATTAAGTTAATGGTGTTAATTTTTTTAAATCAAATAAAGCCTAAAACGTTACCATAAAGTACGTTTATACTATTTTTGTAAAAAAAATTAAAAACGTATTAATTAGGTAAATTGATTTTTAAAATAGCTCATTTTGGTCAAAAATTCTTTTATATGAGTTAATTTGATTAGAACAATAAGTTTAAGAAAAAAATAAGTAATTTTGAAATTTGTGATCTAAAATAAACTAACACATATGTATATAATTATAAATCATTTCATTAAATATAAAATATGACATTTTAAGATTAGTTTAAAAATATGTCATTCATTTTTAAATAAGCTAAAAAGGAAAAATAAACCAATGGTCTTTAATGATTCATAATTTGAACAAAGACGTATTTAGGGGTGTACATGCTTTGTCTTGTTAGTTTTTAACAAAATTAATATACACCAAATTAAATTAATTGATTTATTTTGACGTGATATTAAACTTTTAGAAAATAAAGAATACTTTTGAATTATGTGGTTTTAAAGTAAAAATCTGTTAAATGTATCAAAATGTTCTATAATATTGTGATCTTGAATATGGCAAGCGAAAAGTTGGAATTAAATAGTTGCTAAAAAGGAAATTAGTCATTTTTTAAAATGGAACGAAAGTAGAAAATAGTCAAACAAAGTGAAATAAAGAGAGTATATTGATTTGATCCTTTGATTTTTTGGGTTCTTTTAATCACGTGAATACTATTTAGAGTTATGTATAAAGTTTTAAGAGATAACTGTCAAAAATATACCTAAACTTATCATTTTTTTCGAGTTTCATACTTCAATTATCGAGAGTGAGAGGTTCACACCTAAACTATCACTTATTGGTTTGAGAAACATACTTCTCTCTTTTGTCTCACTGTGTTATGTGTAATACACTCTTTCTTTTATTTTAAAAAATTGTCACATCACAGTCCACATAGACAAAAATTTCACTTTGACAAAAAACTAAATGAATATTAATATTAGTTAAAATTAAAGATTGAAAATTGTTATCCCAATTTTATTTTATTTTTTTATATTTAAAACTAGAAAATTAACTACAATATTAAAAAGTATTACAATATAATTTTTTAAACTCTATATTAATCAAAATCAGATAAATAATCTAAAACTCAATTACTTGTTTTCATTTTGTATTATTATTATTATTATTATTATTATTCTGGAATCGGTAACTTCAGGTGGATTCAATATCATTTTCAAGGTGGCTTATATATAAAATATCTTTTATTATAAAAAAAAATAAATATATATATATATGACTTGTTTGGGGATATTTATATCACGTAGGAATAACAATGGAGCGAGATGAGGTGGGTTAAAGCTTAACAGCAAAAATATAACCTTCCCCGACCTGTCCCGCTTAATATTTTTTTTAATTTTTAACTCACTCCGCTCCGTAAAAACCCGCCCTGCCCAGCCCCTTCCTCCTACGCTTAAATAGTACATTAATATAATGTTAAACCAAATAACACAAATATAACAGCTAATCCAATCAATAATTATATTTTGATTAATGATTACACGGAAAAAGTGAAAGAAATCTGAGCTTGTTTGAAAACCTTTGAAAGAAGTGAAAAGATGATAAAAATTAAGAGTTTCATCTCTTAATGGATATGAGATTACACTGGGAACGTGAAAGAAAAAAATTCACCTGTCACATGTCCTGTCCTGCTTAATTTAATTATTTCAACTTGTCCTGTCCCGCAATGCCCTGTATATAATTACACCTGTCTCGCCGCGGTCGACCTGCCTCATTGCCGTCCCTAATGTCAAGACAATTGAGGATCCAAAATAAGCTAACTTTTCAGGTAATATATTTAATATTACAAAATCAAAAACTAATTTAGCATATTTTTTATATCAAATCATAAAATTCAGAAAATTTCTTTTTAGGGTCTGTTTGGAAAGTCACCCGGTAATTGAAATTGGTGTAATTACTACGATAGTAATTACCAGCCTAGTAATTACACAATCTAGTAATTACACTAACATGTTTGATTGTCACAGTGTAATTCCCTTTGTCATGTTTGATTGGATTAATGTAATTACACAACTAAATTTTAAAATAAATCAGATTTTAAATAAATAATATTACAGCTTTGTTAATTAATGTAGACAAAGTTTTCTTCTGGCCACAATGACAAACAAAACAATCAAACTCATCATGCCAAGATATTATTGAACTTATCATGCCAGCTTTGTAACTTCAAATCTTATGTGCGTCATTTTCCATATAGCTGCAAGCGATGTTCTTAGAGAAAAAGATGAATGAGCCACTAAATTTTAAAGAAAGCACGTGAGATATCCAAACAAATTAATTTTTTTGACATAATCTCAAGGTACCTCAAGTGAGTTAGAGATTGTTCGCACTAAGCCAAGAATTTGAGAGGTTTGCATCTAGAAAATGTAACAAGTAACTCCTGAACTAACTAAGTCTTAGTTTTACAAGTAAATGTAAAACATTTGATTTGTTTCATATGTTGGATTTTGGATAAGCAACGAACACCAAAGACGACAGAGGACATTCACCAAAACACTTTCTTCTTTAAATAGAGTTACTTGTTAGGTAAAACTAGAAGATATGTTTGATAAACTCTGTGTAATCTAATTTTCTTTCTTTCTTTTTTTTCCTAACTAAAACATTATTTGTTTCTTAGAGCATCTCCAACCCAAACATCAAATTTTACATTAAATTTGATGTCAACACTATTTTAGTGTAAATCAACTTCAATCCACTACACCAACTTTTACATCCAAAAGAAATATTTTTCTCTCTCCATTATTATTTCTTATTTCATAAAACATTCACCATAGACAATTCATAGTATTTTCTTTTATAGTCGTTTAATATAAAAATTATTTTACTACCGTAATTTTTTACAATAATATAATTTGCTAGAAAGTATTATATATTATATATAATAATGGATAATACAAATATAAGTGTTTTCATTAATGAACTACAATTAAATATACATTACATAATTGAAAATTATTTTAAATTCTACATAAATATTCAACTTTCAAGATCACTACGGCGCTCTCATAAATGCTCTATTAATGCATTACGTAGTCAAAATGAGTTTTTTTTGTCCTTTATTTTTTTTATGTCGAGCTAGGAATTGTCGAAATCGATTATTTTTGTGAAAGTTAATTGTAGTTATAACCAATTTTAATTTATAGTAGAATTAACATAATTTTTTTTAAAAAAAGTCATATAGAAAAATTAATTTATAAAATAAACTAACTTTTCTATCTAAAATTAATAATATAAAAGTATTAAATAAAAAATAATTAAATATATAAGATATTTAATTAAAACGTATAATTTATAAAATGTTTAATTAAAAAATTTTGATTAATCAAATAACATTAAAATATTTAATAAAGTGAAATGATGTGATGAATACTTGTGTAATACTCACTATTCATACATCAAAATGATGTAAAATTTGTATTGGGTTGAAGCCTCAAAACACCAATTTTACACCGAATAAAGATTTGGTGTAAAATTTGGTGTTGGGTTGAAGATGGTTATATTACATATTTCGAGCTTGTTTGGTATTACTCTTAAAAATTGTTATAATTTTTTTATGAAAAGGCTTTTGAAAAAAATAATTCGTATTTGGTTGATTCTTTTGAAAAGTGTTTTGGATAAACTAATTGTGTATGTCAATTCTCTTTTTTTTTTTTTTAAAGTACTTTTGAGTTTTGAGAGTCAAATTAAGAAAAAACTGTTTTTACTTCTATTTAAGAGCAGTTTTGATGATTAGCCAAACATCTGTATTTTCAAAATAGTGATTTTTATTCAAAATAAATATTTTTAACCTCTCAATAGGAATGCAAAAGCTCTTAATCAATTAACGCATCTTTGACGCTGAGAACACAAAAAGATTGTCTTGTAAGAACCACTTCATCCAAAAAATTGTATTGGCAAAATTCCAAAATTCTTGAGAAATTATAATAATAAAACCTAATAGCTGTGATTTAGAATGTTTACAGTCCATTCTGTGATAATAAAAATTTGATAATTATCGTTAGGAATCATACATTTAACACCAACAAATAATAGAGTAATCGGCTTTGTCATCAGAAGAATCCACCATGATCAAGTGGATAACAAAACTTACACTTCTATATAAAGTTAAACCGGTAAACACATGATCCTACATTACATAATATGCATCCTACTATGGATAGTACAAATCAATTAGAGTATATTACACGCGATTTATCATGTTGAATACATGCATCTACTTGTTCAATTTAATACAAGTTAAGCTTAATTGTATACATCAAAAGTTGGAGAACATAGATGTCAACTGAAGTAAAATAAAATGGCACGTTCATGTATTATGTTAAGAAAAGTAAAGATAAGAAAAGACAAAATTGAGGGGAAAATGCATCTGTTTTGGTTGCGTGGGCAGTCAAGGTTGTGTTTAACAATACCAATTTTCTGGTTTTCAAATTCAAAGCATGTTCAGTAACAACTTTGCAAGTAAGCCTGCCACCTTACAACACAGGGCTACAAACAGAAGGATGTCCATGTATAATCTTCAAATGGAGAAATACAGATTCAAGAATGGCACAACTGATTCTGAAATGAGAATTATGCACCTGAATGAAAAGGGAATTGGATCGTCTATGTAACTTGAAGCTGTCATATCTTACATGAAGCTATTCTGAAGTATCCACTACTTCTTCTCATTAGTCTTCTTCTTGAATGACCCACTTAGTGCTGCTTTTGTTTTCGTCCACTCCTTCATTGAAGCAGCACTCTTCATGAAAGAACAAGTTTCGTTGTAGTTAGTATCTCCTACAAGTGCTTGTTTTGATGCAGATACATGTTCCTTTTCGGGGGTTGGAGCACTGGCTTCATTCTTCTTTGTTTCTTTCTGCTGATAGTTGTCCAACACTGGAAGCTCTTTACTGAAATGAACATTATTCTGCTCCTCAACAGAAACATCTTGCGAATCACTTTTATCCATGCTGTTAGATTTTTGTGCTTTTCCGGTCTCTCCTATCACTGGCAACTCTTGTTTTGGAAGACTTAGACCAGGCAAAATTTGCGAAATGCTGAAAGAACTTCTAGTGGCATCACGAACCAATTCTGTCCATGAAGATTTTTGTCGCCATGCAGCACCTCTGACATAAATATCTACAGGGCTATTGTCAATGGCAATTTTATCCAGCTCCTCGTGCTGACCTGATACTTTCTCTTCATATTCAACTTTATCCAGCTCTTCATGCTGATCTGATGCTTTCTCGTCATTTGATACTTCATCTTCAGATTCAACTTTTTCCAGCTCTTCATGCTGATCTGATGCTTTCTCGTCATTTGATACTTCATCTTCAGATTCAACTTTATCCAGCTCTTCATGCTGATCAAATACTTTCTCATCATTTGATACTTCATCTTCAGATTCAACTTTATCCAGCTCTTCATGCTGATCTGATACTTCCTCGTCGTTTGATACTCATCTTCAGATTCAACTTTATCCAGCTCTTCATGCTGATCTGATACTTCCTCATCGTTTGATACTTCATCTTCAGATTCAACTTTATCCGGCTCTTCAAGGTGATCTGATAATTTCTCATCGTTTGTTACATTATCTTTTTCGTTGGAGGAGAAATCACTAACACCATCAGAGCCAGACTGCATCTCTTTACCGGGAATAGCACTCGGCAAAATATCCAATACACTGAATGAAGCACCACTACTAGCACTAACAAGATCTTTCCATGGAGACTTCTTTGGCAATTTGGCACTTCTATTTAATAGTTGGCTATCTCGTGTGACTTCCAAACTCTGCTTTGCTTCAGCTTTAGACAACAACGTATGTGCCTCACCATCTTTAACCTCTGAAGGTGCTTTACGCTTTCTGTTTGAGGGCATCGTCTTTCCTTGCTTTTGTTTATCCGTAGCAAGTCGTGATTCCTTGGATAGCGAATTCTGTTCGCACGACACCCATAAAAAGGAAAAAGTAAACTAAGATGCTTATACCATGAGCAGGGAAAATAAAAAATAGAACATAACAGAATATGAACCTGAATGGCTGCAATTGCTTCCAGGGTTGGATCTTTGAACATAGTGTTTCTATCCTTTGCACCGGCCACTACATTGATAATAAGGTTGTCATCATCGTCATCCATTTCTTGGTCAACAAAATCTTCATTAGCCTGAATAGCTGTCATTGCTTCCTGGATTGGATCCACCACATTGAGAATGAGGTTATCATCATCTACCATTTCTTGGTTGACTAGATTCTTGTCATTCTGCAAATGATCAACTGTACCATTTGAGCTTTGAACTTTCTTAGATAATTTAAAATCCCTAGGGGTTTTCTCAGAATAGTTCTCCCTCTCAAAAATTCTGTTCAACACTGAATTCATAATGTTCAGCTCTTTCTCATCCACTCCACCATCCTTTGAGTCATAATTACAAAGTGATTTTTGCTTGTCCGTATGAGTAGTACCAGAGTGCTCTTCACAATCACAAAAATGGATAGGTAAGGAAGGAACTTCCACTCGCTGAAAACTGTATTTATGCTTGCCAGTTCCTCTAAGAGACACTGGTTTAATCTGCACAAAGAGATTCCAGAAGCCTGATTCTTGACGTAATAAAAAACATAGGCCTTACTAAAAGAGATTGCATTCAAATATAAACCATGCACTCACCTTTCCCGCCATACGTCATCTAAGAATAATTGTATCAAGAGAAGCACGTCATAACCAAGCACAGGGAAAAAATGCTTTACCTTTCCTAATTTTGGGAAGTAAATCCGAATTTGCGCTTCATCCAATTTGGAGCCTTTCTTCTGACTTTTCAGGGAGTCCGTCCTTTCAGCTTCAGTAGCAGGAAGATGGTTCGAAGTAGTGGAAAGTGTAGCATCTTCTTCCCACTCACGTTTCATACGAAGAAAAAAGTGTTCCTTTGCCTTCTCTATTCTAAGCCTCCCACCTTTCCACATGCATCCATTATACTGCAGATCAAAATTGGATTAGCACCACTAAGCATCAAGGTGATACCTTAGGAGTAGATTTTAAAAGGAAAGACTCCATTCACTTGCTGCAAATCGATTAAGTTATCCTAATAACCAATGTTTTGGACGGCAAAAGGTGACAAGGGTCTGCCTCGTCAGAAGGCGAGGCGAGGTGCTCGCCTCGCCGCTCTCCTTTTGAAAGTGCGGCATCAATTAATACCAAAAATTAAAATATGTAATTGCATATGTAAATAATCAAAATCTCAAAAGCAATAACATATTAGCAAATATTTCAATTCAAAAACTGAAAATAGATAGTACTTACTAAAAGTCTATAATTTGAATGAGAAAAAAAAAACATAACAAAAGTCAAAACAAAGGTAGAAGTGATTTTAAAGTCTGAAGAAGGAAAAAGAAAAAGAGGAAGAAGAAATATATATTGATTAGATTTTGGAGTCGCCGGAAAAGCCTGGCTAGTTGCCTGAGGAGTCGCCGGAAAAGCCTGGCTAGTTGTCATCATGGCGTTGCCTTTTGAAGATCGCCACAAAGCTAAAAGGTGATGAAGGGTCGTCTCGCCTCTCGCCATTGACGACAAGGTGATCGCCTTACAAAAAACTGCTAATAACGAAGAGACACTTTGATATTATGTGATACTAATGGTTACAAGGCTGAACAATGGCCACCACTGATTAAAAACATACAAGTAATGTCTTGCAGCACCCAAGGGAAGGATGCAAATGTAATGAACACCTAATGAGATACTGCACTCACTGACAAGAGTTGGGCTGTTTGCTTCACAAAAGCTCTAAAATACACTAGCATTCCTACACTCCAAACCTCTCTAATATGCTTAAGGAATTCTTTCACCTCAACTTCCATACATGACTAAATAAGCTAGGAGTCTTTATCCAGGTTCTTAACCTCCTTCTCCAACTAAGGTGCCGGCTACCATTCTATATGTTATTCATCTTTTTTCCTAAACTAGAAATGCTACGCTATTTGCACCAATTCTTATATCTATGCAATGAAAACAGACAATTTAGCATAGTACGCACGCACAATTAAAGTGAGATACGGAAAGCTTTATAGTTTATACCGTGCTGAAAAGTTTGGGTAGGGATTTGTCGGAAGAAGGAAGTAAATCCAAGTAAGCAAAGCTGCGGCCTTTGGTTCGAACGATGTCCATAGATTCCACTTTTCCGAGTTGTGGTGTTGAGAATGTCTTCTTCAAATCCTCAGCCGTCACACTTTCGCCTAAACCACCAACATATATCCTTACACTTTTCTTCGTTAATTCATTGCCTCCTTCGCCCGTCACCATCTCTGCCGGTGCCGCCATGTGCAACGCAATCAAGCTCCTTGGTCTGAAACCTAATGCGCTTTGTTGAGAAAAAAGAAGGTGTAAATTACACTTCTGACACTACCGGAGTATATTAAAGAATGAACCTTTTTTTTTTAACAATGGAGCTGTATTTTGTTTACTCTAGGGTTAGGGGCATTTTAGGGTTTTCAGTTATTTTTAGTATTATTATTCTTGTACAATAATGATTTATCAGGCTGTACTTTATTTAAAAGTCAAAAAGAACTTGAGCTAAATCTGAATATTTTTGGCATTTACATATTTTTATCTGTTGTTGCCTTTTGTAATTTGTAAATAAAAAGTTGAACTATCTCTTTATAATGCCCTCACGTCTTCAAGAAGAGTCTTTTCTCCATAAACTATACTGCTCTTTCTTGCCCAGTTTACAGGTAAGTTTCCCCTCTGTTTTTTCCGTTTTTTTTTATTAGTTGGTTTTTTCCCTGGATTTGAATTAATGATATGGTGATAGGCTGCTTGTAAGCATTTCCTTTGTTTGATTTTACGAGATGGACAACTTAAATGTTGTGCTGACCTTTTTCTGCTTGATTTTTGTTTGCAGTTGTAATTGCTACTATTAAGTTTTTCTTTTTGTTTTGGTGAGATGGATTATTGTATTTCTTGAAAGTTAAAACACCTGAGACTAAAGCATTATCTTTTGGCTTTTACCTAGAAAGAAGACAGGATCTTCTTGATTGTGAAGATATGAGTTCGTTATGCTAAGCAGACCTTTTGAATTACAATTTCAGGTCACCACTTTTAACCAAAGACCTTGTACACATTCTCGAGGGCAGTATTCATGTCAAAGAATTCTTGGTATAATATAGATACAAAATAGTTCTACAATGTTGAATTGATACTCAATAAAGTTAGAGTGTCTTTTGTTATTTACTATGCTGGCAGGAGGTAATAATACTTGATGAAATAGTCGAGGTGTGTGCAAGTTGGTCCAAACAGCACCATCAATACCTCATATAAAAAGAAGTTACATTTATAGAAGCACAACCCAGAAGGTGAACTTCTCATATTTTCATGTAGGACAAGTCTCAATTGATTATTTCCATTTCTTTGTGTAGATGTGGATAAATCATACACTGTTGTATTACTACCCAATAGTTAGTGAATTTACCATTTCATGTATTTTAGTATAGTATGTAGATGTCAGTAAAGATTCTCAAGCAAACCACTGCCAAGTTCATATTAATAGTCAAGACATGCATAGGTGTCAAGGTTTTGGTTAATAGTTATGGTTCTGCAAAGTTGCAGATGCAAAATAACCATTGAAGGAAGGGATTTAGTGTCTTAAACTTCTATCATGAGCAGTAGAGCAAATATATTTTTTTCAGTGCCATAATCTCTCTCCAATTTCTGCAGGAGCATGTGTTATAAATTTTTTTAGTTTTGTTTTGGTGGAGGGAGAACGGAGCTCGTGGGGGAGTGAATTAACTAGAGAAGTAGCAAATATAGTATTTGACATTTTTCTTGGGTATAAGATAGTTGCTGTTCGTTGTGCTTTCCGGTTGGCTTGTTGAGCATGTAGAGAAAATTGGGACACCATATAGCTATGACCTGCTTCTACCAGGGAAACTCTCAAGGCATGGAGTTGCAAGGTGGAAAAAGCGTATTAGTTCCCACGGAAGTGTTCTGAGATTTATGGCATAGTTGTATAATTATTTCTAAATACTTCCTCCTCTCTGTAATGAAAAATGTGAACTGGAGGACTTGGATTCCGGGTTACAACCTCTTTTATTTGTGTAGTAGTATACACTATCGGTTGTTTCATAAGCTTTTTATCTCGCTATTTTTTATACACTTCTCTTGCAATAGTTCTGCTTTAAAAATATTTCTTTTGACCTGAAGGTCTATCGAAGAAACAACCTTTCTACTCCACAAAGGTACAAAGATAGAGGTAAAGTAATCCCATGATTAGAAAAATTTGGAGTTGTTTTTGTGCCCAAGTTCAGTGAATTTTTTTTCTGTGGTGGTTTACCTCGTCTTTATCTACTCTGGGATGGAATATTTGTTTCAGGTTGTGTTCCAAATACTAGAATTAGACGTATTGAAACATATTTTGTCAAATTGAACATGTGAGATGAGCCTAACATTTGTAAAAAGACAGTGGTCAAAGAAAGTTTGACTATATGTGTAATAATGTTGCAGATTTGCATTAGCATTTTTGTAAATTTGATCCAAATTCAGGTTTACTTGGCAGTATTTCTTTGGGTTTTACAACTTTGTTACTGATCTTGCGCTATTGCTGATATTAAAACTTCTGGTAGTTTTTTTTCTTCTTCTTTTGCTGGCTGCACCAATTGCACCTTACTATGTTCTCTTTATTTGGTGTCCTTGTGTAGTGCAATAAAGAGATTCTTGGTGAGGATTAGTTTGAATTTTTCCCCCGTAATTGTTCTTCTCTCTGTAAAGGAAGGTGCATGAAGTTTTAACTTATTGTTAAAGAATGATGGGTTGGCGATGCCTAAATGTAGGCAATTCATATCTTCGTTTATCTTCTTTTATAGTAAGTGTAAGTCTACAAGTCCTCCGTCCATGTCTATTCTAATGTATTTATTTGTTTTAGCCTACGGAAAACTTCTTTTGATTCACAATGATCTTTTAGCCTTCTACAGTATTTACTTGCTTACTGGAATCCTGACATTTCCTAATATTTCTGATTTCCTTCAGAAAACAGTGATAGTGCTGATGATAACATTCAGCTCTCACGTTACTGAAAAACGACTACTCATCCCTCTCCTTTCAGTCAAGTGAGCTGATTTTTTTTTAAACTTAACATTCCAAAAACTTGCAGAAAAAGAAACTCACGTCAACATGATTAAAATCGTAATCATGATTTTATGTTGTCCCTATGAAGTTTATGAATGTAATTATGGTATGTTAAGTAGACTGGTTCCATCCAGCTGAAAGCAATCATCAGTGTAGAATTGACAAAATATTATATAATGTCTCACTTGGAACAAATGATTCATAACATGCACAAAGAGTTGGATTGTTCGAGTGATTTTTCATTTTGCCGCTTTTGATGATACAAAATTCTTGTTACAGAAGATATACTCAACTACGACTCCCACCACATACATCAATCAGCAAACAACAGAATCCTTTGATCTCCTACACACACTATATGGTAAGTTATTCTAATACAGAACCTCTAAGCTATTTGAAAATCAAGCTCGCGTGACTGCTGAAAAGACTGAACAATTAAAGACAAAAGAAGCTATCTCAGAAGTGAACATTATTAATCTGATATCTTTGTGTTATGGTTGTTAAAAAAAAAGGGGTTCTTTATGTGTTGCTTTTCATTATCTAAATACTGTCTACCTTGTTTTATTTTTTTTATGGCAAGGGAAACCCGCAGCCTCTACTCTTTGGGTGCGCACAGGGTAAAAACCCCGCTCCTATGCAATAGCTCACAAACCTGTCTACCTTGTACTGATCAATACTTTTTATGCACAAGATTGTTGCTGCCAATATATATACCATGTATAATAAAATAATGGCAAAGAAGGCTAAGTTAAAGAACACATTTATGTATTATGCTTCAAATAGATTTTCACATTGGCCGGGCAATGCCCGGCCTACCTCCACTAGTAGAGAATATAATTTTTTTCAGATACCAAGGAAAATCTATTTAATTACCGCTGTACTGTTTTGGCAATTGAAAACCCTAAAACCCTCATTTCATATTGTCCAAATTCTTTCTTCTACTCAATTGTTAGATGCACTATCTACGTTACCCAGTTGATAATTGATTCAATTTCTCAGTAAATCATGCTGGGTATTCACAAATTCTATAGACAAGTTCACACATTGTCTCGTGAATATGGCCCTAGCGAGACGTTGAAGAGGAAGGTTGCTGAATTGAAGGTAAAGAGGAAACGAAAAGATCCTCGGAAGAATCAGTTATTTGTTCAGGTTCCTGATTCAAGATCGTTCCTTGATACTGCTACTATGCCCATGATACTCACTGTTGTTGGGACTGCACTTTTCGCAAAGCTCCTCATGATGGTATGATGCTCCATTGCAGTTTATGTAAAGTCCTATTTAATATTTGGATGAAATTTGAATGATTTTAAAATTGGACAAACCCCTAATAAATATATCCATTTGTTGGTTGTGATTTTGGTGGATTGTTATGGTAAGTAGAAGAGAAGCTTGGGAAATTGATACTTGAGAAAGTTTTAATGATGCTTCTTAGGTGTAGTGACATGATGGTTCATTAATATTCATAATCTTAATAGGAGAACAACTTTAGTGTTGTAATGTACCAAAGAAATGGTATCTCGATATAGAACTGCTTATAGACTGTAGAATACCGTCATTTTTCTTGGTTTAAATTAATGAGACTTATTTCAATTTACATTCAATAATGTTAAAGGAACTAAAGTTGAATCTTGTTGATATTCATTGAGGAGGTTGATGGAATTTAGCTGACTTAATATACAAACCCCAAAGTCTCCATCATAGGTACTTCTTAAAATTTTTTTTTTTGGTAATTAGGATTTTTTTCCCACCAAAGTAGGTACTCACAAAGCTAAACCAGTCCTACTCGACTGGTTATCACAAAATCTGCAGTCTGCTTACAAACTTAGAGAATTAAAACCTGGCTCAGGCAGTAGCTCTAAAACAACAAAAACAAGCAATTCTACAAGCAATATCCTCCATTGTAGTCTCTGTCTTCTCAAAAACTCTATTTTTCCTCTCCTTCCAGATGGCATGAATAATTTCTGTGTATACTAGTTGTAGTAGCTGGGCCTGGTGGCTTTTTCCCTTAGTCTTCTGGATGATTCACTGTTGCATTGCATTCCAAGAATTGCTTGGAGGATGGCTGATAGTAGTCCATTGAAGTAATCTTCTCCATAAGGAGTTGGCAAATGCACACTCAAAAAATAAGTGGTCTCTTGCTCCATCTTCTTGCTTACACATAACACATTTAGGATCTACTTGCATTTTCCATTTCAGCAACCTATCTGTTGTAAGAAGTCTGTTCTGGATTTGCAGCCATAAGATAAAAATGGCTTTAGGTCTTGCGAAGTTGCGGCATATGAGACCTCTCCAATCAACCTTTTGGGTAATCACCTAGCATTTGATTTTAGGCTTGCCTTATCTTGCTTCTCTTGCCATCAATACCATGATGCAGTACATGTAGGTGATACTTTGCTCCAAGAACTTTTCTAACTATTCAACAAGCTTGAGCAGGAACCCTGAGAGCTTCCATATTTTGGCCTTTGATGTAATAACTGTGTATGCATTTGATCCAAAGTCTATCCTGCTTCTTCTCTATATCCCAACACATCTCTAGAACTGCTGCTTTGTTCCATTCCTTTAGATTCACCAAGTTTAATCCTCCAGCCACCTTTGGTGTACACATCTTCTCCTCAGAGACTAGGGCCTTCTTAGTTATGTTGTTGACTCCAGACCATTTAAAACTCCTACAGTAGGATTGGATTGCTTTCATCACCTTAGTTGGTATCATAAAATGTTGTGTCCAGTATGCTTGAATCCCAAAAAATCACTGTCTTAACAAGCTGAACTCTCCCTGCATAGGATACTTTTTTAGCTGTCCAGGAAGATATTTTTGCTACTATTTGATCAATCAATGGCTGCCACTGAATAAGATTGAGTTTCTTGGTGGACAAAGGTATACCAAGGTATCGAAAAGGTAAGGCCCCACGACTGTATTCCAGAGTTTGTTGGATGTGAGACATTACAGTACCAAATTCTCCTCCAAAATATATAGCACTTTTAGAAAAGTTAGCTTCCAATACGGAAGCTACTGTGAACACAGTGAACTTGACGTGGAGTAGTTGAACTGATATTTGGTCACCTCTTTTAAACATGAGGAGGTCATCTGCAAAGCTTAAAGGTGTATTCTTAAGCCTACTGCACATAGGGTGGTATTTGAATATCTTGTGATTGGATTAGTCATTCAAGTTCCTACTTAGATATTCCATGAACATAGCAAACAAAAAGGGGGACATTGGATCCCTTGTCGTAGTCCTCGAGCTGCCTCAAAAGGTTTTGTTAGTTCCCCATTGATCAAGAAAGAGTAGGAGACAGTAGTTACACATTGCATCACCCCGCCTATGAACTTGAGAGGAAACCCCAATGTTGACATCATTTGTTCTAAATATTTCCAATCAATAATATCATATGCTTTTTGGATATCCACCTTCATCATACATCTGGGTGAGATATTCTTCCTGTTATAGGCCTTGACTAGTTCATGTGCAAGAATAATGTTATTTGCCACTTTTCTCCTGGGTACAAATCCAGGTTGTGTTTCTGAGATCACAGTTGCTATCACCTGGTGGATTCTATTTGCCAACAATTTTTCTATGAGTTTGTATAGGACTGTACAACATGCTATGGGCCTATACTCCCTCATATTGGAGGGATTGGGAACTTTGGCTAACAGTGTAACTGCAGTACTAGTCACTGCTTTGTGTAACTTTCCAGTAGAAAGAACTCCTTAACTGCTGCCCCGTTTAATCACAGGCAAGGTTTTTTGAAGAACATAGCATTGTAGCCATCAACTCCTGGAGCCTTATCATCACCAACAGAACATAGTCCATCATAAGCTTCCATCTCAGTAACCTCTACACACAAGGCCATTTGTTGAGATTGATTCAGTGTTGGCCCCTGCTTCAAAATACTCTCACTGACTGCAGTTGCTTACTTGAGCAGTTACCATTAAAGACTTGTAAAATGTTATAATCTCATTTTGAATTTCATCCGGATCCACAAATCTTTTCTCCATTTGCTGAAGTAAGTTCGATAATCTGTTTCTTGTGGTGTCTTTCTTTCATTATTGCTGCAAAATACTTAGTATTTGAGTCCCCCAATTTAATCCACATAGATCTGGAATTTTTTTTTTGGAAGCTCTCCTTTATATTGCTCCATTTCTCTAGTTGGATCAAAAGATCCTTTTCTTCCAGTGCTATAGCATCGGTATTCTGTGAAGAGAGTTTCAGCTGCGTAGAGTTGTAATGTATTCCTGAGGTGATGGATCTTCTTTGTAATTTGTATTGTTCAACTGGGTAAGATGAGGTTTCAACTCCTTCAACTTTTGCCAAACACATTTAAATTTTCTATCTTGGAACCTACCAGTCCAACTTCTTTACACAATAAAGAACCTGAATAGAGCTTTAATGCCGAGTGTAGTCATTTTCATCTCCAGGACCATAGGTGTGTGATCTGGAATGTGTGGCAATTTTTAGTCCAGCACCAGTTGGCCATACTATAGCATCCATTCATCATTCCCCATTGTCCTGTCCACTACTAAATATTCTTGCTGATCTAAGTTGTTTGTTTGACCATGAACAAAATTCTCCTTTCCACATCACCTCATTTAATAATAGGTCTTGCACACATTCATCTCTTGTTACTGGGGCACCATACAATCTATCTTGACTTTGTAGAAGAGCGTTGAAGTCTCCCCATACAAGCCTAGGTTTATTTTATCGAGTCGCTACTTTTAAAAGTTTATTCTACAGGTATGGATGTGTTGGACTTGAGGTGAACACTAAGATATTTTCAATTCTTTGGTGTAGTAAAATTGCTTGTATGTTTTACAATCTATAAATCAGCTGAGTAGCTTATAAGTTACAGTTGTGTTTGCATGCAGTATGATGACTCAAAGTCGCAAGATATGATTGAGCGAAAAATAAAGAATGCGCCTGCTGGTCAAGGAACAGTTAGGATGCTTACCCGCGAGGAATGGGAATCAGTTCAGGAAGTGCGACCAAGAACTCCGTTTGAATCTAAACTAGCCCGTCCAAATGCAAAGCTTAGGACAGGGGAGCCTTTGAAGATGGTAAATGCATACTTCTTTAACCTTTCATTTATCTGGTGATAGGTATTTTTCCTGCTAACATTCTAGAGAACAAACAAAGTGGGTTAGAAAGCTTCCTATAGTTGTAAGACATTCAGGCTACTAGTGGGAATGCTTTTTAGCAGAATATCAATAATGACAAATGATGTTGTAGGGTCTAGAGGTTTATTGGTATGCTCACATTGTTTGCCTTTTGGCCTAGAACTAGGCATGCCAACCTTAGTGCAAAATTAAGGTGGTGTTAGATAGCTAGTGAAGTTTCTATACTAGTGATATTCTACTTTTCGAATGGGTTAGATGCAAGATCTTTTGTTTTTCACCTAAAGTAAGTGTGTATTGTATTAATTATCGGAAAGTAGTTAATACATATTTTCTCTCCTCTTAGTTCCTCACATGCTATCAGAATCTTGTATGATCTTAGTAGAATCTAAAACCCTCATTCCGATGGGCATTACTCTTATTTACCGTGCCCGTTTCGTAATATCATGGCTAATGTCAGTGATTGTTGTGATGGCACCGGGCCTAATCTTGGTGATCGTTATGTAGCATCGAGCGTGTTTCTGGAAACCTTTTCAGTGACACCTCACATTTTTCCGTGGCTTTTTTGGTGGAGCTGCACATCTTTCCAGCAACACCACACGCCTTTTTGGTGACCATTCCTGCAGTTACCTGCATTTTTTTTCTTCAGGAGTTATTCTGGCAGCACGAGCTTTTATCCACTATTCCTGCAACTACAATGACGATCTGCTGGCAGTCAAAACTTATCTTTTCCCATGACTTTTTGGGCGATGTAAAACAAATTTAATCCATTTCTCTTCTTTCCATTAGCTGCAAACCTATCATCTAAGTTATTGTTTCAAGAAAATGAAATCTTATGAGATCTAGCACTTTTTGGTATAAGCTGGTCCATGCCCCTTTAATATTAGAGATGCCTACACTAGTTGGAGCTCTATGGAAGTTAGAAAATCTATCAGGAAAATCTGGATCATGATTCATGACCCTAGCTTGTATTTTTTGGGTTATTTGGAATGAAAGAAACAGTAGATATTTTGATGGAGTTTTAATTCCAATTTGTAAGCTTAAGGCTAGTCTAGTGTTTTGGGAAGCGAGAAGCGGAAAAAAGCGACGAGGGCTTGCTTCACAGAAGCGAGAAGCGTGAACGAAGCGTGCGCTTTTTTTTTAAAAAAGCGACATTAGTATAAAAATAAAAAAATATTAAATAACTAAAAGAGGTAATATAGTCTTAGATTGAGAAATTACTTAGGCAAAAATACTCACAAGTCATAACATATAAAGCAAAAAAATCAAAAACATAATTAAATCACAAAATACTACAAACAAAAGGAAGTTTTCAGAAAATAATAAAAAAGGCTGCTAGCATACACACTGATCACAAAAAAAAAATAAAAACAAGAACTGGAAAAAAAAAACAGAGCCCAGTCAGTAAGAACTAAGAAGAAAAGAGCAGGAATCAGAGAATAGAGATGAAGAAAAGAAGAGAAGAAGAAAAAGAGATGAACAAATTACCTGCAGGCCTCAGTCGAGAGAGAGAAAGAAGGGAGGCAGCCAGCAGCCTCAGTCGAGATCTTCACGAGAAAAAGAAGGGCGGCAGCCAGCAGCCTCAGTCGAGAGCTTCAGGAGAGAGAAGGGAAAGAAAGTCGCGAGGAAGGAGAAGGAAAAAGAGTCGCGAGAGGAGAGAAGGGAAAAAAAAGAGTTGAGGAGAGAGAAGTTATATTCAGATTTTTTAAATAAAAAACTAGTGTTTTTTAAAAAAAACCCTAATTGTCAATTTTTATAAAAAGCGCGCTTTTTGCGCTTTTTCCTCGCTTCTCGCTTCTTCCTCTGAAGCGAGTGCTTTTTTCAAATCGCCTCGCCTCAAAGTTAAAAAAGCGCACAAGGGTCGCCTCGCTTTGAAGCGCGCTTTTCTGCGCTTTTAACAACACTGGGCTAGTCCTTTGGTTAGCTTTTTTAGTTGGGCCAATATTTCCCCTGTAAATAACTTAGATTATTACCTGGATTTTGTCAGCTCCTTAGCTCTGTAAGGGGTCGTTTGGTGGGAAGGATAATATCAAATAGTCCTGGGATTAAATTATAGTATCACTTAATTTGTTGTTTGGTTGACAAGTCCGAAATAACTTATCCCGGGATTAAAATTAGTACCCGGATAAGTTATCCCTCCCTTTGGGTGGTATAGTAATCTCGGGATAAAATAAGTAAATGACAAAAATGTCTCTTTCAACCCTTTTGTTAGATCATTTTTTACATTTATGAAGGATATTTTTGTAAACAAATAAATTATTCTTAAAATTTATTTATTTTGAATGCAATAAACCAAACACTCAATAAAAAATAATCCCATCATAACTTGAATTCAAACCAAACGACCCTTAAGTTCTTTGTCTTACTGAGCTGACAGATCCCCCACTTTTTGTATCCTTACTTCTACTAGATGCCTTAATGAAATCTCACTTCATAAAAAATAAAAAAATAAAATGAAATCTTGTCATTCATTGGACTGTAATCCACTCATTGGAGTCAAGGGAAGGTAGAGTGTGCGCAGACCTTACCCCTACCTAAGAGGTAGTGTGGTTGCTTCCAATAGACCCTTGGCTCAAGGAACAACCGTCCAAAGCAGTCCAAAAAAAGAAGTAATGGAAGTACAAATAGTAACAGAATCAAAGGACAAGAAACTATAGGAGCAATACTATGACTACTAACTAGTATGGACGGATATTTAGACGACACACTCTATTATAAGATTCTTGTTTCACTTTGTGTTTTAATCCCATAGTCGCCCCTATATTCCTGTTAGTTGTATACCTTCCATTTATCATTTGCACTACCTTTCAGGATCCTATCAGTACTTCTCCTCCATCTCCTTCTGCAAACAGCTTACTCTTGACTAGTCATAGTCGTTACCGACGCAACATTTTCAATGGTTCATGCCTGCACCAAATCCTTCTTTTATCGTGGTATCTGCTCCCTCCCGATATTTCCTAGTGGCTTCTCAATTTTACTCCAACCCATCTAGACCTTATCCGTGTTTGTCGTAACCCCATTATTCCTCTGTTGCCCTATTATCTGCTTCTACTAGTGAATTTAGAGGTGATGCCCTTTGTCACTGTTATTGTGAATATGGACTTACACTGATATTTATGACAAGGTCAAAATCTGAAACCACGTTAGTGCTTTTGTTAGGTCTCTTGCTAATTGTAATAGAGCTATCATAAGGTCTTTGCATAGATGAATCCAAGGGATCCAGATAAAATTTTAACTAAATCCTCAAGTCCTCATGTAGTTTATAGTTGGTAAGAGGAGAGGTAGAGTTAGGCCGAAGATGTATTGGGGACAGGTGATTAGACAGAACATGACACGACTTCAGGTTACCAAAGACATGACCTTAGTAGGAGGGTGTAGAGGCAGTGGTGTACGGAAGAATTTTTCTAAGTGTCACCATGTAAGGGACAAGAATGGCTCAAGAGGGAAATCAATGAAGCTTTTGCTTTAGACCTCCAAAAATTTGAGGCCCCATAAATAGTGAACTTTATGAAATAACATTTTAGTGAAAATTAGTGATAATTGAAATTAACGGAAACGATAATTGATAAAAATTATCATATTTTCATAAAGAAGGATTGATTATCTACAAATTTGTGTCAAAAATGGTTAAACATGTGTAAAAAATGTACTTTGTGCTATTCAACGAATAAGAAGCCTAAAAATAATTACTTTGACAAATATTATTTCAAAATTGGGTAATTTTCAACAATCATCCACACGTAGTATCATGCATTTAACATGAAATCAAGCACAGTCAAGTTTGAACTTATTCAAAATTGAACTTCTTGGTATTTGACATCCCATTTCCTTTGAAAGAGGAAAAAACAAAAATTGGAGTTCTTGGTATTTGCATCCTATTATTTGGGTGCCAAGGGCATGTCTTAGTGTCAACGAAGTGGTTGAGAACCATGAGGTCTCAAGTTTAAAATCCTAGTAGAGGCAAAAATAACACTAGGTGGTTTCTTCACATTTGTCCAACCCTTGGTGGATAGAGTTACCTGTTACTTGTGTTGGTGGGAGGAAGTAAGTACCTCGTGCAATTATTGAGGTGTGACCAAATTGATCCGGACACTATGATTATCAAAAAAAGAAATTGCCTTTTTTGTGGATTTTGTGTTCTTGTTCTCATGGACTGACATGAGGAAACTTTGTCCTGAGTTTTCTTTCTAAATTGAACTTGCCTCATTGGATGCCCTAAAGTTTCTTCCTTTTCCTTCTTTCCAGTTAAGAACGTCAATATTATGAAATACTAAATATTGCAAGAATAGGTACCTTGTAATATGGGAAAGATTTGGAGTCCCTGTAATTGTGTAATTAGGATCAAGAAATAGTTTCTTTCCTTTTCCTGTATTACTTGTAAATGATTATTTAAATCTCAACATGCTTGAGAAATCAAGAAGTTCATTCTTCTTTCTTTTAATGATGTCGGAGCCGAGGGTTTAGGTCCCCGGACTGTTAAACAGTTATTCCCTATTTTAATCCCAAAAAGAAAGTGAGGAAGAAAGGAAGTTGCAAATCTGGTTCACTGACAGGAGTGTACTGACAAGTTTCAAGTCTCATGTCCCTCTTAGAAAGGCTTCCCAGTCTCCAGCAACCCCAACCCCAAAACCCTGGCACCGGAAGCCATGATTTGTGTCTTACGTGGCATCCATCATCTTCGGCAGAGTTTCATCACAGGCTCATGGATCTTTCTCCCACAACGTTCCTACCGTGATCTCTCTATCAAGGTCAATCAAGTCCCCTGCTTCATCTTCTATTGCACTTCCTATCGGGTTCGATTTTCTTTCCGGAACCAGTTTGCTGTTGTTGACCTGACCTTGAGTGTTTTCTCCCATATGATGAATTGCTTCTTTCCTTTCTACTTTTTGTCCTCGATGTTCAGATCTTCCTTTTAGTTTTTCATATTCACAATTTCCTAATATTGGCACGTTTAATGTCTCCAACTCTCGCATAATATGTGATTGGAATGGTTCAAGATCAGCTCTTCTCAAATTTAGGCCAGAAGCGTAAAAATGATGAATATCTATGTTGGAAGTAGTGGATCGTCTAAAGGCAACCAGCTATATGACGGCCAATGGGGAACTGTTAGCTAATATTTTTAACTGGAAAGTTCCAATGCCTGGTGAAATATTACAAATTAGTTTGAAAGAAATTGTCTATCCAAATAACGGAAGAAGCCTGTAGAATTCATGAGATCATGCAAGATCATCGTGTCTTAAACGTCTTAGTTATCTTATAAAGTGGTACCGTTTATGCTTTCTTGTTCTGATACCTTAACTATTTCCCTCAATAATCTTCCTGGTTCAGCTGCATGACAACAATGGAATGACTATGTTGTTTCATTTGATTGCTTATATGCAGGAAGATGTCAAGGATTGGACAATAGATGTGATAACTGACGCACTAACACGAGCTGAAGAATGTGCTAAACGAGGATCGAACTAAGCTTTTAAGTCGATAATAGTGGTAACCTAGTTTAACAATTGCTTCTTATGTGTACCAGAAAGGCTCTTCAACCTCAGCTTCAAATTACAACATACCATCTTCTGCTATAAAAAGTAGAGAAATGCTGTTTTTCTCACTATCCAGCAATGTCAAAATTTATGCTTAGCAGTATTTACTGTGAATTAAAGTGTGTATATATACTTTAATTCACAAAGACAATATTTTCATTGAAATTAGAGGCTGTATAGACTGAATTTTTCAATAAAGAAGAGAATTTTTATGGTAAACTTTCTTCTTGTTTTATCGATATCTCGATTTTGTGCTTCAGCACGTGAGTCTTTAATTTGTACGCATTTTAGACTTCTAAATTAAGATAAACTAAAAATTAATGAGAACTTCTTTCTTTTTCTTAAAAAAAAAAAAACCCAGTATTTTTGGCCCAAAGAGATGTCACCTAGCTTTGTATATTGGGATAGTTCAATTGATTAATAGGTTAAAAAATTATACTACAAGAAATACTTTGCAGAAGTAGATGATAAACTTTTTTTTTTTAATTATAATGACTTCAATATCCTTAAAGTATTTTTACACACAAAAAAAGGATAAATAAGTAGTAACAAAGTATAGGTAATTAAAGATTACTATGTCACAAGAAAAGTATATGGATCTAATTTTTCTTTTGTTAGTTTGGATTTGCATGTTTGTGTTGATGTTCAATGAGATCTCATTTGTGATTGTAAAGTGATTCGTTTAACTCAAATCCTTCTAATAGAGTGTAAAGGGTGTATTGCTTTCTTGATTTTGCTTCTGATGGGGATGTAGGGTAATGTTACTGGTTAATTAGCAATCTGTGTCTGTCTTACAGTGAGTCTTCAGTTTACAAATGGAGTAATGTTTACCAGATGTAGAAATTGAGGCTTCTGTGGCTGTGTCTGCAAGAGTTAGATTTTTTTATTCAGTACTCTTGAATCAGTAGGACTGACTTGCTCTCTCTCCAGATCTTTGCAGGATGATAAAGAACTCATTTTTGAATTGTTTTTATATCTTTTTGTGGTTAGGAATGGGGATTTGATCATCTCGTGTTCGTGCTTGTATGAACAAGATTGATGTTAAAGGTTGCGCTTTTGGGTTTTGAATTGGGTTCTGTTGTATTTGACTATGTTATTTTACAGTCTTACATATGCAGATTCCAGTAAAATATCGAAAATCAACACATGTGAGTGTTTCCATTTGGGACTTCCTTTTGGACATGAAATTGTACCTCTTATCCCCAATCAACCTGTCTGTAAGCGGTTTTGGCTTGTTACTACAAAAATGCTTGAAAGAGAAGTTGCTGCAACCGTGCAAGCAAATTCATGCATTAATGTTAACATCACACACTGACATGAATGCTTTGTCATTGAATTCAAAGCTCATCGGTGCCTATGCAAGTTGCGGGGATCTAGGTTCTGCTGAGCTTGTGTTCCAAAGAACAACAAACCTGAATATTTTTGCATTTAATTGGATGATTTCAGCTTTAGCATTCCATGGCTACCCTGAGAAATCCATTGGGTACTTCTCTCTTCTTCAACAATCAAGAACTATTCCGAACAAGTACACATTTGCTGTAGTGTTAAAGTATGTGTTGGTCTAATGGATCTGAACAAAGGAAAGGAAGTGCAGAGTATGATATATAGAATGGGATTTGAGTCAGAGCTATCGGTTGCCAATGCCTTTATTAATATGTATGGCAAATGTGGCAGTACGGAATATGCTCGTTTAGTTTTTAATGTAATGGTCGAGAGAGATATTGTATCCTGGACATCAATGATATATTCATATGCTAACGTGGGGAAAATTGAAGAATCCTTTATTTTGTTTGAAAAAATGAGGTTAGAAGGCATAAAGCCTAATGATTTTACATGGAATGTAATGATCGCTGGATATGCTAGGAGAGGAGACTGTGACACAGCTTTTATGTTACTCTCAAAAATGAGTGAAGAGGGGTTGACTCCAGATTTGGTTACCTGGAATGCAATGGTCTCAGGGTATGTTCAGAGCCACAGATCAACTGAAGCTCTAGCATTATTGCAGGAAATGTTGGATGCTGGAGTGAAGCCTAATGAAATCACGCTCACTGGACTTCTGCCAGTCTGTGGGTTGATTGACTCTGCATATACAGGGAAAGAAATCCATGGCTTAGCATATAGATTAGAGCTTTTTGCTAATGTCTTTGTTGCTAGTGCTCTCATTGACATGTACAGTCGATGTGGGAGTGTAGGAGATGCTTGGATTATGTTCAGTTCTATTCCTTTCAAGAATGTTGCATCATGAAATGCTATGATAAGTTGTTATGGGAAGCATGGCAGAATAGAACATGCAATCAAACTTTTTGAGAAGATGCAGTATGAAGGAGTGCTGCCAAATGAAGTAACCTTAACTTCTCTTCTTTCTGCATGTAGTCATGGTGGTTTAGTTGAGAAGGGTTTGAAGATCTTTTGGTCCATGGAGGAGTCTTATGGCATTAGAGCAAGGAAAGAGCATTATGGTTGTGTTATTGATCTTTTGTGTCGTGTCGGGAGGCTTACAATATAGTCAAAGATATGGCAATAGAAGTTACAGATTCAATTGTTGGTGCTTTCTTCAGTGGCTGTAAGGTCTATGCAAGGAGAGATCTTGCTGAAAAGATGGCTAAGGATATATTACAGATGGACCTGAAGAAGCCTGAAGGTCTTGTAGCCCTTTCAAACATTTATGCTGCTGAGGTAGAGTGGGATAATGTTGAGAATGTGAGGAACATGATGAAGGACAAGGGATTCAATAAGATGCCTGGTTCCAGTTGGTTGTAGAGGATAGGAATAGCATGATACACAGAAATAGATCTAGGAATGTGACGCAGCATTTGCTTTTAAACTATTAGATAATGGTAAGCACGTATAAGATATACTTGCGTTGCTTTTTGCAATAGTGTTGAAAAATGATTAATCAAGGTTTCACTTCCTTTTCAAAAGAACCTTTGTTTCAGGAATGAGGAATGTGGTTTACATGATATAAATATACTTCCGCCCTTAACCAAATGATCTGAGTTCAATGCTTTGTGCCTTTACACTTCATAAGTTGGAAATGTTGTTCATCTTGATGGTAGCTTCAGCTACATTAAGTGCAAATCTATGAATTCTTCATCCATGCCCAAATAAAATAGAGAACCTTTGTTTTTAAAAAACAAGTAGATTCTTACTTGAATTTCTTCCTTATTTTGTGCTCCTTGGCTCAAAAAAGAAGTATACTGTCACTTTGAAGTGGCCTTTTAGTTTGCTCACCTTAAGTTATGATATTACGCTATGAAGTCCAATTTTCGGGATTGAGGTTTAGTTTGATCGATTGACTCTGTCAAGTCCATAACTCAATAAGTTAGTATTTTACTGGTTGTTAGGTTTGGTTGTATGCTTTGTTCCATTTTTTCTCTCTTTCTTTTCTTGGATGCAATATTGTCCCCAGAACTAGCTGTACATTGTATTGTAGAAGCAGCTTATACTGCTGAAGTGTGATCATCTCATCTATAAGCTAAAAGTTACGTTGTTAGAGAAGGCATACTTTTAATTATTTAATTATATCATATCCCCCTTACATGTGATTCTTTTTATTGGGCTAAATACCTGAAAATTCCTTACACTGTGTTGAAATGTGCGACTATCTCACTGTTAGACTGAGCACATTTTTAATTATTTAATCGTATTATATCTCAATAAATTCACTGAGCAGTTGATTTCAGTTTGCATTACTAGTTTCGGTTGGAGCCACAAACTAATTAAAATCTAATTGTTGTTCTAAATACTTGTGTTGCAAAGTCCAATTCTACTGTCCAACCTTTAATTGTTTTCTCTCAACCTTGTCCTAGTATCTGTTTTGGGAGCTGGATTTTTCCTATGTTTCTCACCCTTGGTCAGCTGAGTCTTGTTACCCCAAACTTTTTTACACTGATAAAAAAGAATAGTGTCAAACAACTTCCTTATCTTCTTTTTCCAAGATAATGCTATGCTGGACTGGATTATTATAATAGTAGTTTTGGTTGAACTGAGGAAAGGATGTGGGAGGCTCAAGAGAATTTGATTAGGTTACTTTCTCTAGGTGATGTATTAATACTTACAAACAGCTACAATAAAAAAAATACTTGCATATCCAGTTGCTTAGTACAATTTAAATGGAAGTAAAACTATTCTACTTCCTCCTCTCTGTAATGAAAAATCTGAACTGGAGGACTTGGATTCCTCTCTCACTTCCTTAAAAATGAGGGTTACAACCTCTTTTACTTCCACTCGTGCACCCATTCCTCCTTCCACCCCCATCAAACATTTCTTCACTTGTCCATGTGTAGATTAAATATGTTTAACATGGAATATAGAGTAGAACTAAGTTGATTTCTACAGTGTTATGACCTGTAATATTGGTTTATCATAGTTTCTTAAATTTATGCACAAGTAAGGGCCTTGCACTTTTAATGCCTTCTGATGATGGAATCATACTGTTGTTTTTATATCACCCACTTGAGAGTAACTATAGTTGATCTTTTACATAGGGAATTCATCTATTCAGGCTGCAGTATAGCTGAAATATACTGACTGAACCTAGACATAGTTGGTAGTGCTGAAGAAAAAATACACTATTTTTTACAGCCTGTACTGCTGAAATTCCATATTGTCTGGATTAGGTTTCAACATATCAAATCCTATTTTCCTTGTTCCAAAGATGAGTTAGTAAGAAAAGAGTGGACAGTGTGTTCCCAATACTGAAAAGTGTAGGAACAGGAGGAGGTAATTCTAACATAGTTGATTCATGTCTCCTGATGTTTTTTGATTTAGCATGTGTTTCTGCTGAACCAAGGCAAATGGGTCGAGGTAGAGGAAAGGGTAAGAAATTGACTGATGATCCAGGAAGTGATGAGGAAGAAAGATCCCTCCACAGAAGAGGAGAGGAAGGCCACAAAAATCACTCAAAGATGACATTGATGAAGAAGCAGTTGAGATGATTGAAGAGGATGATTCTGAGAGTGATTAAAACAGAAAGATCAAGCAAAATTACCAATGCCCCATTGATAATTACAGCAAAAGTTCTAATGACAAAAACAAAATGTTCATTTCAATTTGGGCCTGAATAGAGCATGGTGGTTGCAAATCCATATAGCCGGACCCAACTTTTGGTTGTGGTCAAGCTAGTTGTTTGATTGATTATTTATTGCATCACTACTACTTGGGTGCCTTTTCAATCGGAAACATGATCACATGTTGCTACATTTTAACAAACCAGAAGATATCTGAACTTATCAATGGTTTAGAGCCCTTAGAAATTATTCATGTTAGCCTTTACAAAAGTTCTTTTAAAAAGGTGTTCCTTATTATTATTTTCTTTCTTGCGCTTGATATGGCAGTTAGGATGTGTACCTTGAGTTAGATGAGCAATCCAGGATGAAAAGAAATTGAAAGATAGAGTTATATCCTTTTCCATCGGCTGGATATATCTCTAGGATACAATTGTTTTAATTAGAGATGAAACTTGTCTCTAAGGGGGTTGGAGATTAAGTGTGCAGTTGTTAGAGAAGTATGAGAAATGAAGCTTTTCATTTCCAATTGGACAACCTTTTTCTGACATTTTGTCGAAGAAGATTGTGTTTATCGGTGCCTATAAGACACTGTCCAAATGCCTGTGATTGTGTTTGCATTTGTCAAAGAAATATGACAGATGAAGTTCTTCATTTTCAATTGGACAATCTTTTCCAACATTTAGTTGAAGAAGATAGTATTTGTGGGTGAATATAAGACACTGTCAGAATGCTTGTAATAGGTATGGACGTATCTAGTGGCTCTGGTGATGTTTAAGTGTGCTGTTACAGTTGAGATTGACCACTTACTTTGCTGTGATGGCACAAGATTTTTGAATGCAATTCTTCCCAGTGCGAAAATGAGTAGTGTGTTGATGAGTAGCATGAATGACTTGAGGAAAATAGATGGGAACTTGCCAAGTACCAAAGTTGATGCAATAAAGGTTGTCCCAGTTGCAATCTTCATGTCAAACAAGGCTTGTAGCTTGGCATGTGCAGCAACTCTTAGAAATCACATCCAATTATAATGTATTCACAAATTGATTTTAGTTAGGTTATTTAGAAAGGGAAACAACCTGTCACATTTCCACGGAAAATCTATCTATTCACATTTTAGCAAAAAAAATTTGGCAGTATTGATATCTTAGCAATACTTTCTGAATGGCATGTGTGTTGCTTCTTCTTGCAATATGTATTCATTATTCCCGTTGCAAAAGAGCAATACACTGCTCCTCGTGGTTTTGCATGTGTGGGGTGTTGTGGGCTACTTGAGAGCATTTTTACTGTGTTTTGCAGGGAGATGATCCAGCACCGACCCTACACACAGAAAGTTGATGTTTATAGTTTTGGCATTGTTCTGTGGGAGCTTCTAACGGGGATGCTTCCCTTCCAGAACATGACTGCTGTGCAGGCAGCTTTTGCAGTCGTCAACAAAGGTGTCCGTCCAACCATCCCCAATGATTGTTTACCTGTACTAGGTGAAATCATGACTCGCTGCCGGGATGGAACCCTGACAATAGTCTTCTTCTTGAATGACCCACTTAGTGCTGCTTTTGTTTTCGTCCACTCCTTCATTGCAGTGTTGTGGACGGCGAGAGGCGACAAAAGGCGACAAGGGCCTGCCTCGCCACGCGGCGAGGCAAGCGGCGAGGCGCTTGCCTTTTTGAATAAAGGCGTCAATTAATACCAAAAATTAAAAATATTTAATTGCATATTTTATCCAAAGTCTTAATAGTAATAACACATATTAGCAAATATTCAATTCAAAAACCAATAGAATGTCTAAAACTTTAAAGACCAAATAATTCAAAATACAATAAACCAAAACTTTAAAAGTCTATTCTTCTTCAAAATTATCCAACTCTTGAAGATCAAAATCTTCTACATCATTATATTGCTCTTCATCTTCTTCCTCCTCGTATTCTTCATCAATTAGTGTCCGAGTCCTACTTGAAGATGAACTTAAAGATGTACTTTCTACTCCTTTGCCCTTGTCAAGTACTGTTGATCTTGAAGAAAGTCCCCTAAGATGATAGATACTCTCGTCCGCTTCAATTGCTGTAGCAACACTACCCAAGTAAGATCATCATCCTCATATACTAGTTCATCATCTTGATCTTCGGGGCATCCAACTAACCATTCATTTGAATCATCTATGTTATCCAAGCGAATTGGATCAATAAGATCACGAGCATCATAACGGCGTTTCAATGTTCTATTGTACTTAATGTACACTAGATCATTGAGACGCGATAGTGTAAGCCTATTCCTCTTTTTGGAATGAATCTGTGCATATTGCATAAGTTATTGATATTAACTAGTTGATATTGATAATAATATAATATGAAAAATAGGATATAAATTTTTACTTACGTGTTCAAACACACTCCAACTTCGCTCACATCCAGATGAGCTACAAGTTAGGCTTAATACTTTCATGGCAAACTTTTGCAAGTTTGGTGTTTCACTACCAAATAGTGACCACCATTCAACTATAATAAAATAAATTTAAAGGTTAGTGACTATAAGTAAGTCAAATAATATAAGTAAGATCTAAATCAACCCACTTACCCGGTGACCTTGTGTCTCTAGCTCTTTTAGCCGGACCACAACCAAATAGTCCATCCGCCATTTTGTACTTAGGAAGCTCAGCGATTAGTGCATCTTGTATTGTTGTATCACGGACCAACTTCTCAACACATGCATAATACTCGGTCCACAAACTCTGTAATAAAGTTCCCTCTTCTTCAGCTTTATAATATAATCCTGGGTTCAAAACATGGCCTGCAGCATGCAAAGGCCGATGGAGTTGTTCTGACCACCTTGCATCAATAATTTGAAACACTTTCTCATAATGCTTCTGAACTCCACGAAAACCACGTGTAATAGCTTCCGGCTCTATCCATTGCCTCATAAATATAACCCATTGGTGGTTTTTTTCTCCCCATCCACCAAACGAAGCACTTTTGTCAAAGGGCTACAAACTGTAAGTGCCCGAACAACATCATTCCAAAAGTGGATAGAAATAAGAAGATTGACAACTTCTTTCCCCGAAGTTTCCTTTGCAAATTTACTTGAATTCCATTCGGTTGAGAGGACTAAAGTTTCCAAGTTTTTTCTTTGAATGTACATTGCTCTCAAAGTTAAGAATGCCGTTGCAAATCTTGTCTTGGCCGGTTTCACCAAATTTCTTTCTTTGGTGAATTTTCTCATCAAGTTTAACAACAATGGCCTTTGACTAATGTAAGAATGGATTCTGATGGCCTTTTTAAAAACTGTTATAGAAAGATTAAATTAAATTAATTAGTAGCTAATGAATTATTGAGTATTGACTATAAAGAAACTTAAGAAAGTTAAAGGATAGGTTGATTACCGGAAGCATATGGCTTAACCTTGAATATGTCACCAAATATCAAGTTGATGCAATGAGCGGCACATGGAGTCCAATAAATGTGTGGATACGCACCCATCATCATACTTCCCCGCTTTGACATTCTCACTAGCATTATCGGTGACAATTTGTACCCACATTTTCCGGTCCAATTCTTTCGATAGTGCTTTCAAATAACTTGTACATTTTGGTGGAATCGGTAGATTCATTGCTAGCATCCACCGAACCAAGAAATACACTACCGATTGGAGAATTCACCAAAATATTGATGATCATTTTGCCATTTCGTGCCGTCCATTTGTCCATCATAATGAACAACCACACTTTGTCCATTGCACTTATGCTCATCAACAATTTTTTCTACTTATCCACCTCTTTATAGGTGAGTGACTCTAACTTCATGGAATGTAGGAGGCTTCATTCCGGGGCCATGTTGTCCAACCGCCTCAATAAATTTATCGAATGATTTGTGATTGACGCATTAAAAGGGAGCCCGGCATCATACAT
This sequence comes from Solanum corneliomulleri, assembly GCA_027704805.1. Taxonomy (NCBI): domain Eukaryota; kingdom Viridiplantae; phylum Streptophyta; class Magnoliopsida; order Solanales; family Solanaceae; genus Solanum; species Solanum corneliomulleri. The sequence goes on from JAKWIY010003058.1 coordinate 56,614,762, forward strand.
CCAAATTGCAAAAGCACTCGCACGCTCTCTTAGAATTTTCTTTGTTTCTTCGATTCCTCCTCCTTTTTCTAAGCCTCCTTTTTGTGTTGATTTTGTGAAAATAGAGGTTCAAAGGTCCTTTCGTCACACTCCGTGCGGTGGATGAACCTCCACTAGAAGATATCTTTTGAGTTTTGGAGGGAGGCCTCATTTCCGCAAATCATCCATTTCATCAAGATCATCAATATCAAAAAAATTCTTCTGTGGTTGCCTCATTTGAAATTTGGGATTATTAGCTATTTTGTTTTTGCATATAAGCCCATATCTTCTCTAATTTCCGACGGACAAGCGACACATTGTTTAACATTTGAAACCACCCACTAAATGTGTTTGTGTCGAGTTATTCCACCATTGAAAGTACTCCCACAAAAGTTACAAGTGACCGAATCTTTCGTCGCTCCTTGAGTGCCATAATTCCATCCAATGTCCCTCTTTTTGCTAGCATCCGACACTGATTATTAAATTCAATTATTCGCTGTTTAGAAATATTGGAATATAATATTAGGAAAAGAATTTAAAAAAAAAATTTGCACTTACAGTTACACACAGCAGTAAGCACTTAGTGCTGACTGCTGCTTACAAAAAAAATGAAGAAGAAGAGAACAGAAAAAAAAAGGAACAGAGAAGAAGAGAGAATCAGGAAAACATTACCTGAAAACACGAGAAGGAGAGTCGCGAGGTCGGAGGGGCCGTCGGCC